>JAVQJF010103947.1:0-25145 GCA_036023855.1 Gadopsis marmoratus
AGAGAGGCTGGAGTTGATGGACGTGGCCTACCTCAGCTGCAGAGCTTGTTCCACACATTCCAACAGGCTCCTGCAACAGGAAGACCTGGTGTTTATCTGACTACGGGCCTGAGTGGCCCGTAACAATGGGTGGGAAGGAACCAGAGGTCGACTCATAACTTTATGAAGCCTGAAAATAGTGCTGCTGTTTGGACTGAGCCTCAGACTGCTGATATTCTGTACCAATTTAAAGGATAATTCCAGTTTATTACAACTCCGATCCTATTCTCTCACTTTTGGCCATCGTTATTATCAGGAATGACAACATAGTAGTCACCAAGTTAATTGCTAACGAGGGATTTTAGCAAGGAATTTAGAAATACTATGGTCATGAGTCCTACATTTAGCATTTTTGTATAAGAGGTGAATTTCTGGTTAAAACAAATGACTAACCAGTAGGCTTATAGAGTTATAGTAATGTGTCTATTTCCAGACACGTTTCTTAAAAGCTGACAAAAGGAATATTCCCAGGAAAATGTGTGCAGTGCATGGAAGCAAAGAAGCCCAGCCCTCGAAAACAAAATTGATAATGAGGTGTATTACACACAATTATGTGTGTAATATTATTTTATTTTATCAAATAAATGTGACCATTTTCCTTCAACCAAACCAAAACAAACCCATGGTTATGCTGCCATATAAACCACAGGGCACGACATACCAAAGCCTAAGCTTTTAAATAAATGTCGATGTGGTGGTTGGTGTGGTGCGAATGCAATGGACGTTACTCTACTTAATGGAAGTTGCTTCGACTTTTCAATTTGCATGCAAACTAGCTCTTTCGTAGCTGCTAGGTTATTGTTATTGCAGTCCTACGTGTGTGCTGATTGTCCTCTTAATGGTAAATATTGTATGTGAATATATTATCGATGAAATAGCTACTTTTAAATTTAGCTGAGCTACTCCCATCTTTCCACGTACCTGCTGGTAACTACAGATGCTCTCACTGGGGTACATGTACCCCTGGCTGGGAATCAGTGGTTTAGATAATCTGGATAAATGATCGGTTCTGATTGTCTGACAGTGTCACAGTGTTCCCAGATCTCAGCCATTACTTGATAGGAATTATGGTAAAAACTACAAAAACAAGACCCAAGTTGTAATAAACCAGAATGATCATTTTCATGCTAAAAATACCATTACCAACGACAATATTGTCCCTACAGATAGTCACTACAATTACAACTATTTGTGATAAAACTATTGCTGCTCAACTAACCTTGTTACGTCTACTTTGTTTTGTTACTGCTATTAAAACCCCCCACTATTAGGAATACTACTACCTGTACCGCATTCAGTATCAAAGAGTATTACAATCGGCCAATTAAATTAAACTAAAAGATGCCTCATTCCTTTGAACACTCATATTCACATTCTGTCATTAAAGGTACATTTTCTCTGGTTGTGTCAGAGTCCAATAGTGCGCCCAAATCCCAACAGGCAATTTTGCATATTGGCAGAAAAAGATGAAAAAATCTTTCTGAGTGTTTCTGACATACAATAATAAAAAGGTCTTAAAGCTGCGACTGGTGAGCAGGTCTAGTTGAACTGAATGAGGCTCTGTATTGGAACACAGTTCTAATAAAAAGCAGCCCACAGATATAGACTACAGCACTTCCTGTAAACGCTGTCGAACGCTCGATGGACAGTTTAAAAAAAAAGTATAAAAAAATCGATGCAGCAGAACCAGAGATATTGATTCTTCTTCCTTATCAAACCCTGCCTCCCACATTACCCACGATGCAACTTGACAACCAATAGTTTGGCCGTAGAATCGGATGCGTTATGCTAGTAGTGGCTAACGTAGCATGGAGGCTCTAGGCTGCAGCAGGGATGAGCAGCTCTGGAAAGCTCACTTCTCTCTAACTCCACACCAGCAGAGTTCTGACCTCTAAGACTTGCAGTCTTCAGCCCCAACCGACGCTGACTCAAGTGACATCACACGAGGTGTCAGTGGAGTTCATTCTTAACACATCCATGTTCAGCTCACTGTTGGGATGTAGAAATCAACACATTTCACAGGCTTTCTATAGATTTGGGGGCACTGTTGGACACTGTTCAAAATAAAAATCAGAGTGTATTATTGACAAAAGAGGGGAATTTGGGAAGAGTTTCGTTGTTGTCCTCAGGCTGACTAATTGCTTCAAGGGAGGCATCCTGTTGCACCGGTGATATCGCAACATTGAGCCAAACCATAATACTCCTGATACAGAAAGATGGTTCGAAGACTGAAGATGAAAGTGGAGAGAAGTCTTACGGTGAGTTGTCTTCGTCTCCAGACAGACTCCAGTCGTCATCACAGGAGCCCTGCTGAAAGGGGAAGCCGAGCAGAGCCACTGGTCATCCTCATGCATGTCATCAGTGTACAGCACTGTCACACAAACATCTTGCTGCAGAGGTGCATTACCAAATCAGGATACGGCTCTGTGACTTTCCTCAGCGGCGGCCCAAACTTCACCTGGTCAACTGCAAAGAAAGGCGTCGTCGGGATGAAATGAGAGCTGTGCAAGCCGGCAAGAAAACAAAGTGCAGGCCAACGTGCTCTCACACAATCACGCATTTTCATGTTCACACCACCGATGAGCACTCACTCTCAAGTGCATTGATGGAGCTAGACACAGGATGCACTCTGCAGCCACACGACACCATCATGCCGATAACGAGCGAGCACTATGGTAGACCAGCTTCTACAGCCCTGAGCCCACACAGCAGCTGAGCACGGCACCACAACGGCGCACCGACAAACACAATGCTACTTCTTATGTGACACTCAGAGGTTTTGCTACTATTAAAGGACACTTTTATGTTTCATGTGAACTGTCTCAGAGTCTCCTGTTTGACTGTGCATCATGCCTCTAAGTCCCCTGGGTGGCCACAGTACATATAATTCAGTAAGTGAAGACAGGGGGACCTCCATTTTCAGTTTAATTCTGCAGACTAGCCTTTGGAAGTATCTTGCTTTGGTTTCTCTGATGACGTGACGGAGATGCGATTAGCAGGAGGAGGCGGGTCGTTGCGTAGCCACAGAGAACCTGAGCTACGTATCTGTTGACGTGTTTGACTTTGAAGCAGGGGATGGGGAAGCCAGAGTGTGAGAGCGAACCACGAAGCAGAAGTTGGCGTGGTGTTGCTTAATGCCTGCATCAATAGACAAAACCTCTATCATTTAAAAGTGCATAACTGGAGAAGCAAGAACACGAGATATCACTTTCTTTGCCGTTTGAAATCGTATGGGAGTATGAGGGGTTTAGAAACCCGACTGCAAAACGTAACGAGTTACTCCACATGCACGTCAACACCGTTAACACTAAAGGAATGGAAAATGTCATTTGTAATGACCAAACAATAAAACTATTATTTATTTTGCATGCTTTCCTCCATTTACTACAAATGGCATACTTCGATTGTCTTCCGCCATCCCAGCAGTCAGTGGTTTCACTGCACAGTCTACTTGCAGAGACTTGAAACATGCTCACAATAGAAATTCCATCACAGCGAACATGACGTTTCCTTTTTTGGTCAAAGAGCCTTTGTTGTTGTTGCATGGTAACGTAGATGTTCACGGCTCTAAAAGCTCTGCGCTGTATTACAAAGTAACATAGCTGATGCCAGCAGCTTCCCCCAACCTCTTCACTGGTGACCCATGTTACTTGCAGCATGATGAAACCTTGTTACTACTTTGTCTTTCCTGTTGCCGACAGCAAGCTATGAGCTTCCCTACCTCGTGATGTTTTTTCTCCCCTTCACCTTTTAGAGCCACTTTAGCTCCCACCAGGCTGTTAGTTCACAAATGTGCTCTTAACTGATAATCCAGATAAATTAATCATTTGGAAAACACCAAACCGAGGAAGTCCCACACAGAACCGGATGTCCTGAACCAAACGGTTCGAATACACGCACAGTTACACCTCTATCATATTGTTTATTGTTCCTGCAGTAAGTCTGGATGCCATTAAAAGTATTTTGCCACACTGAAATATATCGCAACAGCTTTTAAATGGATTGCTATTAAATTTTGCACAGACATTAATGGTCCCCAGAGGATGAATCCTAATGACACTGGTGATTCCCTGACGTTTCCTCTAGCGCCACCAGCAGGTAGACATTTGGGGTTTTGAATGAAATATCTCAAGAACTGCTATGACATTTGGTACATTCACATGCCCCTCAGGATGAACTGTAACACTGGTGATGCCTTACAGTTTTCATCTGGCCCCTTTGTCAGGTCAAATTGAAATATGCCCAATACTTTGTTTTAAAGACAGTCGCACACAAAAGTACAGATGAGGCTAAATACAGACATGCGAGCATTAGCATTTTGTGCAAGCACACGGCTGCTAGCAAGGCTGCAGACTCGTAGTCTTGCTTTGAAACAAATGTCGATGCCGTGCGACACCTTGTTTTAAGAAATATGTTATTCCACAAAAATGTTTGTCATTTATCAGAACACATAAAACATATTTTCAAAGGTTTAATTTTAATTTTGGGTCTACGCAGAAAAAGCTGTACAAGGTCTTTCACCTAAATATAATACAAATTGCCTGGCAACATTTCTGATACCTCCCTGTTTCTGATTCTCAGAGGTGCAGAGACATTTCATCACCCTGGAATTACAAGGCTCTAGCTGACATCTTTGTCAAAATTGAGTTATTCACATATTCCTATTCTGTGGCAACTTATTAACATTATGTGGAGTGTGTTTTTTAAGTTGTATGCACTTTTTGACTTTTCTTTTAAAGAAAACAAAAGGTTCTATGTCTATCAACTATTGGGTACTAAAAAAAACTTTGAAGCTCAATATCTCAAAGTCGCTCAGAACGCAGACGGAACCTCATAATTACAAGACGGCGATTTGGTCAGAAAATGATTGAGGCGCGATACCCAGCCCAATCTAGCAGTAAAATCCGCCTAGTAGCAGCGGAAGCAGCAGCAGCAGCAATAGCAACAGTCACACAAAAAGTCACATTGGTCAAACTGTGGTGCAGGTGTTAAGTGTGTTTGTGGCCTGTGTGTCTATGAATAGCACACTGTATGTAAGGGAAGTTGAGGTCAGCGAACCCAGGACGATGTATGATCTGGTACTGGTGTGAAGCACGACGATCACGCCAGAAAAACCTACGCTTAACACTTAAGAGGCCTTTTGGCAGTGGTGCAGTATGAAGTCACTCCGTCCAGTGCATAGAAGAACCACTGTCGCACACTAATGCCATGTACTCAGTGCCATCCTCTGACGCAGCGGCCATCCCACATGTATGGATGGGTTACAGGACAAGGGCAGCCATCAGCAGGCTGACTGAGAGGCTTTTGTCCTCATTCATATTATGGAGATTACGGCACTGAATACTGGGGGTCATAGCAGACAATGAATCCACTCTTCAGCAAGTACAACCGATATACAGTATATCTTGACATGCGTGCATACAGTTACAAGCACAGTCATCAAGAGCACACTCCGTGATGGTCAGAAACAAACTATTACTGTGCAATATATGGATGATATGGATGATATATTTGCTGGAATGATGAGCGTGGCTGTAGGTTTGCCTCCTCCACCCGTAAAACTTAATTTACCTTCTACTTTTTGTTGTGCTCTTTACCAGTCAAGGATAATAACATGCAAATGAGGTAGAGCTGCATAAAGGTGCCCATGATGGCCCTGTGACACTGGCGTTCCACAGGGCTGTGTGCCCAGCGCTAACCCACTCCCCCACCTCAGTCATGACCTCACTCCCCCACCCCCCTTTCATATTCGTGGACTTCAACTCACAGCGCCTCACACTCATGGTCCTTACATTGCCTTGTGCATATACAGTATTTATTACATCTTTATTTAACTCTTAACCCTTGCACCTAACCTGTAAATGTGACCTGGTCAGCACTTTCTTTCCTTTTACATCTGTATACAGTATATTTCATATTTATACAACCATGTATCACATATATTGTAACCTGCATTCCTTTCTGGTTGGATTCAAACGGCATTTTGTTGTACTTGTGCCATGACAATAAAGTTGAATCTAATCTAATGCTGATGTTTAGCCATTATGTTTACCATGTTCACAAACAGAAATGTCAAAATGAGGGGGGGTTACATGCCAAACCTACCCAGCACTTCTGTGAAGCTCCTCTGGCTAGAGCTCAGACTGCCAGATATAGTCAGTGAGAACAGCTTTTGGTTTTGGCCTCTGTACAGACATGACGGTACCAAACCTGGCAACCTCACTGTACCAACAAGACTATGGGAAACTGTGGCTATTGTCTGCCAAAGGATAGTTACAATATGTACAGTAACTCACCCTTATAAGTTCATTTTGATATTTCTGTTTGTGTTCAAGCGAATTTCTGAATGCAACCTTTTTTACCAGCTAACCCACATCCAGTCAATATCAGTTTCAACTCTGTACATCCGTACAAGTACAGAGACAGGACCTCGCCATGTTTAGCCTAACACAAAGACAGGAAAAATCCACCTTCCCACCATTTATCATTTCCCAGAATGTCAAAGAGTGTTCTTGTGTCTGTGTGTCCTTACATTGTTCTTCAGACAGGGTCCTCTCTACAGGCAGGTGTTTCCCTGCTGACTGAATCTTGTCAGGAGCCACTTCCCCGACCTGTCAACAGAAAAACACCAGAAAAAAACCCACTGAATCTGACTCTCCAGCCACCAAGTGTGTCTTTCTGCATTGGTAGTTTGAGCATAAAGAACAGACATTTTATTTAGAAGTCACACAACTTTAAATTCTGGATGGTTGATTAAAGATTGCAACAGTAAATATCATCTGTTGGCCAGTGTGCCAACATGGTCCCTGTCCTGCCCTGGTACCAGTTCTGTCACCTCCTTGTAGTACTGACCTCCAGATCATTGTCATCCATGCTGTGTGCGTGGGCAGCGTGGAGCTCAGGGTTGTTGGCCATGTCCAGCAGCTCAATGACCAGGTTGCGGGTCAGCAGCTGTGTCACAAATGGATGCTAGAGGAACAAGTTACAGATCATGACTTTGTTAAACACTAATAGAAAACTCCAATCAGTGTTTTGTCTACAGCAGCAAACAGTATATATAATATTTGTAATGAAAAGCCAAATCTGATTCGTCGTATAGCCCTAGTCTACAGAATGTCAGAAAATACATCACATCACAGTTTCCCAGAGTCTAAGGTGACGTGTTGTTGTGTTGTTCTGTCCAACCAACAGTCAGATATTCAGATTATAGTGATATAAAAGCAGCAAATCTCCTTTCTTTCAATGATTTGAATGATTCATCAATTATCAAAATTGTTGTTAACTAATGTTGTTCAGAGCTCTGAGCGGCTCCCACTGGCCCACAGCAGGAGGCTGTGGTTGTACTTTAGGGACGTAGAGAAAAAAGTACACACATCCAAAAAACCCGTCGCCAGGCGTTGGACTAAACATTTGAATCTTATGTGCCAAGATGTGAGGTTCAAAGGAGCATCTTTTCCTATGATTATGGTTGTTCTCCTTGGTCCTCGATGGGCATCAGCAAGATAAAAAGACGGAGCGAGTTCCTCTGATTCCAACATTGTGTGTATGATGTCTTTGCGTTTTGATTTAACTAAATTATGACTCTGCGCAGAAGTGGTCCGACATTTGTGGCCGATTGTGTCGATCGGGTCACAAAAAGACAGCAAACACTACTGCAAAAATAAAATTGCTGTTCACACCTTCTCAGAGTGCATTATCTGTTCATATCCACAAAATGTATTCAGATCCGGTTACATCCCCATATTACTGGGTAGCTCCAAGTGCGAATGCACTGAAGTGTATGAACGTGAGGCATTTGTTTCCACGCTCTCTGGTGAAGGAGAATCAAACCTATCTGGAACTTACTGCATTAATAAATAGTGCATATTGGATATGACGACAGATGGCTAGTTAATTGCCATTCATTAATGACAAACTATGAAGAGCAAGCTTACCTGCAGCAGTGTCTCAGCTGAGGGCCTTTTACGAGGGTTTCTAATGAGAGCCATCTTCACAAAGCTTTGGAAACCTGCAGACCTGCAGAGAGAAGGGAAGGGGAGAGCGGGAGAGCAAATTAATTGTACATCAAGAAGATATCAATAAGCTTAAAGGAAGAACAATAACTGGTCCTAATATGGAACACAGACAGCTCAACTCACCACTTGGTTTTATCTTTTAGTTTTGGAGGCTGGAAGCTGCTCTTGGACATCAACATCAGCGCTCTGAAATATTATTTTAAATGTCACTGGGCTGGAAAGTGTCCTTAGTGTTTACATGCTGTGAATGTTCAGGAATAAAATACAAAGCAGGCAGCCAAGAAGTTACACAACACAAGTCTCTTCTGTTTCTCTCTCTGCTCGGACACCATGCAGCGTTCGTTGCATCGGTCTGTTTCCAGCTGTCTGAGCTGACTTACCTCATTGGGTGGAGGTCAAACATGGGCGGTTGGAGCTCAGCCAGCTCGATGGCAGTGATGCCGACAGCCCAGATATCGCACAGGTGGTTGTACCCACCCTTCTTCTCCACTGCAGCCACCTCTGGAGCCATCCTGGGACCGAAGAAGAGGAGAGGCTCATCAGATATAACACTCCTGAAAAGGACCTGTGCACAGTATGCAGCAGACACTGGCCTGTTGGTGATGCTTTACATGTTTATTTAATCATATTCGTTGAGCCAAGTTAAATATTTTTCGAAAAAAGAAAAAGTCTCAACACAACCCCAGGAACATGTTGGTGCAACCTTTAGTGGGTGTGAACATGATCGGCCAACGCCCAACGGCCTACACAGTCATGGAGGTCCTTATTTCCATATTCGCCTCTTGAAATTTTCCTACAGTTCATGTCAACAGAGCGGCAGTTGCTGCAGGGAATACGTTCCTGAAAGCTCATACAAACGGCACTAAATGGGTTTCTGAAAAGCCCTATCATGTTCCATACACATGATATGCATGTGGCATAAGGCTAGAAAACTATCCATTTGCATTGTTGGTCGTGTAGTAGAACTAAGTGTTCTTTAAAAGTGTTAAATTATTATAGGGAGTGCAGTGACTTTGTGTGGAGAAACCCTGTATAAGTATAGATTTGACCGTTTTTCTGGCCATAACACGTTGGCTAGTTTCAGCTCTCCTCCACAACATAGAAAGGTCGGCTCCCAGTCTGCATGGCCCTGTAAACAGGCAGAGGCTGAGTGAGGTCATCTTACCAGTAGGGAGTTCCGATAAAGGACTTCCTTTTGGCCACGGAGGCACTGATCTCTGCCGCCACTCCAAAATCAGCTGGACACACAAGAGACAGAGGGTTAAACTGGAGCTGATGGTGGCTGAACTCCAGTATAGGTGGCCTGTTTGAACACACTTGATAAGTGTGAGTAGTTGAAGGTATTGCAGTGTGTGTGTGTCCAATACAGCTCCCCACTCACCCAGTTTCACATCTCCTCGCTCTGTCAAAAGGATATTGGCTCCCTGCAGAGAAAACGCACACTGAGCTTCTGCTCACATGATGGCCCACAAGTATGATTGCAATTACACAGTTACAACTCTTTACCTTTATGTCTCTATGCATTTTGCCAGTTTCATGCAGGTGATACAAACCCTGAAAAAAGTGCAGAGTGACAATCAGCTGCAGATTATTTTGTGTATACACCTTCTATTTTATGCTTGTCAACCATTGGACGGGTGAAAGGCATCGTTGGATGAACCTGCCAGGGTTCCCGGCGCGACAATGTTAGTTACGACTATGCAGCACTCTCTATCTACAAGACATGACCACAAGGTTATGTTATATTGCAGGACCCGCTACAGCTGTGCAATATGGATACAAGTGCTACCACTGAATAAGCGTTTAGTAAAATCTGACTGTTGACGAATGGTACAGGTGGAGAAAGCCTCAGATCTGCATTAGTTGATATTGTACTTCAGAGGTTTAAATTCCCCAACAAATGTTCCATTAATCAAATAACATATAACCTGCTGACACAGCAAACCCCTGGGGCCTCTAGGTAATCCAGCCTCGTGACAGGCAGTCGGCCCGGAGCCAGCATGAAATACAAGTGAACTATCTACAGGAATAGTTAACATAGGTGCAACATAAAATACACCAAAAAATAAATAAATGACCACGAGGACACAAAACAAAATAGAGCAGCTAAAACAGTGAAAACTGGTTTAAGTAGCAAGATAATAGCAGCATGCATATTGGTGGCAATGTGTTCATGTACAATTCTGAGGTATTTCACTTGTACTTTAGGTTCTTAAAGTACTCTGACGGGGGCCAACATGCTGCATCAGGGGAACGTTTACTTCTGACACTTTACGAATATTTTGCTTATACTTGCTGAACATTTTGAATGAAGGGGTTTTACTATTTCTCCAATGTGGCACTCCAACTTAAAGTAAAAGATCTAAATACTTGCACTGCCACTGAGCTCTAGACCTGGTAGAGGGAGTAGTAGTAGTGTAGCAACGGCGGCGTGATGACAATGTAGCATAATACACCAAGGATCATCCTTAAAACTAGATTACATTTTGATTTAGCTTCATAGCACTTCATTGAAAAATGTTTCTCTTACTTTAATCCACTTTAAACCTGGATTAGTGTGTTCTTGTGCTATTTATTAATTATTCAGATATACAGTAAGTGCATGTAGCCATAGTAGTGATACTCAGGTGTCTTTTCAAGGCAGTGATCAATCATTTTTTTTAGATTGGTTATATTTGAGTTTTAATCATTTTAAACCAAGTATAACTCAAAAACTAAATTTAGTTTAAATGGTGTAATGTCATAATGCACACTGTAAAACAAACATGTTGGGTGAAAGAGAAAAGTGAAGCAGAACGATGACACAGCATTTCCAAGAAAGGGAAAAGGAAAGTTAAAACCCAAAGGTGCACAAGAATGCTTGTATATCAAGTTAGACTGCGAGGGCAGGGAAGTGTTCGGCCCTGTGATCACTCACCCGTCAGTTTATTTAGATACGGTGCAAATGTGACAGAAATGTGGATAAACTAAGAAAGTGCATAAGAGAAATATTATGGCTGATAAGTCAGCATTACAAAGCCAGAGAAGAGCTTTTCTTGTATCGGTTGTTCTCTGGGATTTCGTCCTTTTAAATCCAGAGTCAGATTTCTGACTGATTATCCAATAAAACCTCGCAGTGAGCAGAAGGTCACTCACTAACCAAATGCAGTCGGCCTGGCATGTGCTGGACGCTGTCATGCTGCAGCAGCACTTTCCTCTACAGTATATTTAGTGGTCTGGTGATGTTAAATACCATTTAGCTCTTCTGTGGCTGGATGAAATGCATGACTCATTCTGCCTGCACACTATCTTTAGAGATTTCAGGAAGCCGCAGCAAAAAGTCTTACCTGGAGCGTTTCTCTGCACACGTATGCAATCTGCTTCTCCTTTAATGGGCCCGTCACTGCGAAGAGCACTTTGATTAACAGCTTCACAGAGTCAACGCAAAGTGGAGAAGAGAGAGCCTGCAGGCACTGATACTGATACGTCCTCTGTTTTTACAGCAATTATACTAATGTCTCCAAATCAACACAGTGATTTAAACAGCGATTTAATTTTCAACGTGAGAATGTGTGCAGATATAAACGCAACACTTTGGTGCTTGAAAAGCATATTGTTTGTACTTTCGACAGCGCGGGGCTAGCAGTTTAACTGTTAGTATCTGGTTTCACTTGTTTACGAACTGCTCCAAATAGAAATAGCTATATTTAGGCTGGAAATTCCCAATTATACTGTGCGACTACAACACGAGCAAAAGGGTGAACGTTCCCAAGTCAGAATAAAGGAATGTTTTGCAACATACCACGACACCTTGCAACAAGTCAAACGCTGTTATTTTCATGCAGTAACATGTTCATTTAGAAAGTGTACAGATATACAGCAATAATAATAAAATGGATAGCTTTGGTGTCTCAGATGCTTTTTAACAGCGCTAGGCTAGTTCTCCACTGCTTCCAGGGTTTGTGCTAAGCTAGGCTAAACAGGTCCTGGGCACATCGGCAGGCTTGGAAGAACCTCCCGTTATTTGTAGCCTCTGGTTAAGAAGTAAAAGGAGATACAAAGCGTTTGCAGCTCCTATTATTTAGTTGAATTACAGTTAATATTGGATCTTATTTTGTTGCAAATGTTTGGCAGCACGTGACCAGATTACTGAGCAGTAAAATAAGTAATGATACCCCTCTTCCCATTTGCAACTATTCTGTTTATAAGTGGGAAGAATGGGACAACTTCTTAACTATAAAACTAAACTTAAGAAGTTGTCCCATTCTTCCCACTGTGCCAACATGGCACGAATGCCACGTGATCTCTGTCCTGGAAATGCAGATGTGTAAATGATACTGATCTTTTATCCCAACCCTTCCACAGCATTTCCACTATTTCTTTAAATGGTAATGTAGCACATTTGACTAAAATTGCTGTTAAAAATTCTTAACATTCATTTGTATTTATACCATGGTACATGTCCTGAAGTGACCCTCCACCGCAGTACTCCATGCAGATCCACAACTTGGTGTTCCTGGAGAGAGACACACAACTCTTATCTTGGTGTTTGACATGCTGTGCTTATTCTCCAGGAGTAAGAGACTCTTGACTGTCCCTCAGTATCCAAATGAGAAAAAAAAACCCTCACAAGTAGACACTCTAACCCTAACACTTAACTTCTGAAGTTAATTTAACAGCCACAAATACATACAGCATCATCCACCAGCTGCTGTGCCAGCAATCTAACTGAGCACTAGAAAGAGTGGGAGAGGATTCCAGCAGCAGTGTGGGAAAAATAAAAGTCAAATTCCACATATTTCCGTCCACCAACAATCCCAGGAATCCCTAACATCTGAAGTGGACAGGCTGAAAACACACAGCACCTGTGGTAGCTGCCGAAGTAGGCCACGATGTTTTTGTGCTTGCACTCCTTCATCATCGTAATCTCCTGCTGGATGGACGTGATGTCGTCCCCTGAACAGACAAGACGGTTAGTGAGTTGAGTCTGCTGTTAGAGCTCCTGCAGCTGGAAGGACAATGTATTCATGTTTATTAGACAGAGGAGTGTGGTGACATCACTCTCTAAAGCATTTAGTGTAACTTTCTGCCCACCGCAGCCTCGCCCACCAGTGAGTGCTACTACAAACGGTGTAGGAACTGAAGTAAAGATGGCATGGCTGTTGTGGAATATTGTTTGGCTTTAGTTCATTTGAATCAGCAAGTGCTAAGCATCAGTATCTACACCAGTACCAGTATGACACTACGGATGTTTGAAGTAAGAGTAAAATCCTGTTTGTCCTACCACACAAATGTATATTAATAATCTATTAAAGGATATTATCACATTTAAAACAATACTTGCATGCCCATATGTACGTTAAAGAGTTATTAGTCTCTGTAATTGTTCCTCCGGTCCATGCTGGCTGCAAAGGCATCAATGCCTTCCCAAATTCAGTCGAAGCTAGTATGAAGCAATCTGAGCAAGTCAAAAATAAGTGAGTATCTTAGAAGGTTCTCCAGGACGTGAAAGCATTAAGAGGGAATTTTGCATCAAAAGTCTGTAACTTTGGAATACATTTTTCAGTAAATACTTTTGAATGCATTCTTGCACAGATTGAGGAGTGTGGACTGTGTCCCCCCACCCCCCACCACGTATATTGAAATCACTTTGAGTGGGTCTCTTTGCAAACAGTATGGACAGTAGGAATGATTACAGCAAACCAATAATTATTTTAATTATTTAAAAAAAATCACATAGTGAACAGGGGCAGATCCCAAAACGTCAGACTGTTCACTCACAATTAAGTTCAAACAAAGAAAGGAAATCTTAGGAAAGAAATATAAAATTTGAACCTATAACTGCTGTCTTGCAAAGACGCAGTTGTGAACGTGTTGTGTAACGTTTGGACTGTTGACATACCAGGGTCTAGCTTGACAATCTTGATGGCTGCCAGTTGAGACGTCCGGATGTTGCGTGCCTGAAAGGGATGAAAGAAAAAAATATAACCATATACAATATACCCTGGTCCCCCCCCCCCATTGTCTCTCACCAGATGTAAGGTCAAGCTAGAAGCACACATAAAGTATTGTACACACACACACACCTGAGCAGTAAGATGAGACTGGTTTGTGTTACCTGCAAGGTGCAACTTGGACTAACACATGGGAAGCACCTCATTACAGACAAAAAACATGCATTTAGTATATTAGTATATTTTGGCTACCCAATTGTATAGCCATAATAAGTTGAGTTTGTAAATAACCGATATGTACACAGTGGTGTCGTCAGCAAACTTGGTTCAATTGGCTATATTTAAAACAAGTGGTTCCAGTCAGCTTCTCATCCAGTCAAGGGCAGAAAACTTTAAACCACCAGCAGAAAGTTACATTAAGAGCATTTCATGGCCTATTAAACCAAATGCAGTGCTGAAACCAGGTAGGACAGAACCAACCAGTCAGTTCCTGTCTGTATCACTTAACGACCGACCGGTCATCTGCATTAAAGCCGTGCTGGTAGAACGTCCCTCTTCATAAGCATGTTGTTTGCTCGCAGAAAAGAAGCGTGAAACCTGATCAACCACCACTCCCTCCTTTAACTTACTGTATACAGGAAGAATGCTGATAGGGCAGCTGTAAATATCCCCGCTTGGTTTTCGGGTAAAGTAATAACCTTTGCAGCCGTCCAGGCTGTGGGGGCACACACCCTGTTTTAAACTTGGATTAGAAATATGACAAATAGGTAGTGAAATGCAACCAGCTGCTAACTGTAAAGGTTTCCCATCCAGGATATCTAGTCCCGATAGCTTTTCACTATTTAAGTCATTTAGAAAGTTCTGCACCAATTCAAAATCAACTGGCTGAAAGTCAAATCTACACATACCATCATTCATAAAACAATGCTCCATTAATTGTTCTGCTTTTTGTTATGTGATACTGTCCTTCCGTCTGAATTATTCTACCTTCTACACAAAATATTGATTAAGATAATTAGCAATATCAGCAGGTTATGAAATACAATGTACCATGTAACACCATAAGAGGGATATAACTGGGATATCATTGAAAGTTCTTAACACAGCACTTAATGTCATTTATCCCATTTTGAGAATATCTTTAATTTTTAGGTTTATTTTTCCTATTCATGTCAGATACTTGATTCTTGATGATGCAGTGGGTAGCACTGTCACCTCAGGTCAGGGGCATTTCTGTGTGGCGTCTTCTCTGGGTCCCCTGGAGTCCTGAACTATCTTTGAGGTTTGCCTTTGCCCTGCTCACAATAAGACGCTTGTCTTTACAGTGCAGGGGTTTACACACAACTGGCCTTGGCTTTGCAGCGTCAACCCTGAATCACATTGTCTCCGTCACCTGCTTCTATTGGATGGAACCTGGGCATCAGAAACAACTTAAAAACACTCCTTAAAAAGAGAAAAGAGCTTGTACTTAGAGAACGCGCTGATACATTACCGGGGATCAAACACCGTGCTTTAGATGACCATCGGTCATCTGCAACCTGTTAAGAGCCCGTCAGCACAGCGGAAAGACACACGCCAACGCTTTAAAGTCTTCTCTACCACATTCCATAGGACAACGGAAAAGAGATCCGGTCGTTTCCCATCCGGAGGGAGAACACCTGTTAATCCAGTGCTCCCCCTGCTAATCAAAGCCTGTATCAGACGAACGCCCAGGTACGTCACATTCCCTACACTGCTGCCGAGATAATGACCTGTGTCTTATCTGGATGAGGAGAAATGCACGTTAATGCCAAGCGTAGATGTTATCGGAATGGGATGGGACCGTCCTCTGGAGGTGGTCACTGTCGGCTTGCATTGTGTGAATGTAACCCAGACCAAACGTTGCCGCAAGTTGAAAGGTCACCTGACTCCACATCTTCCTGGTAGCTTACGCAAGACTGGCAACACTACAAGTAGTAGCAGTAACTAGCACGTCTTCCCTCGTAAAAAGTCATTTATAAACGACCGACGCTGGCCCATCGCATTCGGTTTCCTTGAGCTGGGACGTACCATGTTTGTTAAGTCCACCACCGCTGCCTAACTCACTTGCATATTAAGATCCACTTATTAATACCAGTGTAAATACAAAGGCCGGTAGATCAAATGTAATTTTCAACATCCAGATATATCCCATGTTAGCATCAGGTGCTAATGGGACCTACATGTTGCCGGGCTGCAACAATCATGAGGAATAGACTGTACACACATTCTCCAGACCCAAACAGCTTCACGTACTACAGACTTAATCTTTGACTGTGTTATAAAAACTAGTTTACAGGAAGGGTCGGGGGTCACCAAACACGTTAGAATTCCTCCTCTGGGACCCATGAAGAGCCACAGCAGATTTACTGGCAGTCTGGCTTGTATTCTGGAGACATATGGTTCCGTTAAATGGACATGGATATTTTAAAATATACATATTCTGCTGTTTCTGTTTAATACCTGGATTATCTCTACTGCAGGGTGTTCCTTCTGGAAATGAACACACTGATGACAAGAGTCGAAATATTCAATACATATATTAAATTCTCACATTAATACAACAATGGGTGGTAATGCCACGATATTTGAATGAACGCAGCCACCAAGCTGTCAACGATACAATAATAATGTTCCCAGATGAATATTAACTGCACAGTGCTTTGTTACGAATAAAATTAGACTTTTAAAGGTTGCACTGAGTTCACATTCACACCACTTCCATGGTGTAAATGTGACTCACACTTGGACAGGATGTGAGGTAATTATTAGGTAGAGCCCAGCTCAGCAGCAATCCTAATCTGACCACCCAGATGTCTTTGCATCACCTGTGACCCACGTTTCTTCCACAATAGTGCATCAGACGTGATGGCGGATGTTGCTTTGAAGCAGCCACACTGTGTTTTCAACTTGACCCATTCTGCCTGGGAACATCCCCATTCAGCGACTGCAACGACGTCAGGCGGACTGCGTTTCACTCCGGGCGTCCACAGTTAACGAGGCAGCCGCCGACGGCATAAGCAGGTCGACTCTACATAACCTGCGGCATTCACTTCCTGTTGTCTTTCCTGTTCTACCACAGGACTTCCTGCGAGTACTGTGGTAGTAGCGTCTCCGAGATGTATTTTACATAGCCAATAGCAGGTTATGGTGGCAAACTATAGATAGATGTTCCTGAATAACTGATCTTACTGAGTCAGTTCACTGACTTTATTTCTCTTCTCTAGCAGAGCTACTGTTCCACTGCGTCTTAGCATTTACCGTCATCGTGTAATGGCTGTTCTGCAAGTGTCACATAGTCATGTGTGTGTGCACAGCTCAGATTTAGAACTCTCAGATCTCGCTTTGGGAACCGTTACGTATGTCCTCAAGAAGAATTCCCAACATGGAACTCCCAGGAAGCCCACAAACTGTCGGATTTTGTTGGTTTGTCTTTGTGTGCATGTATTAAAAAGTGAAATACAACGTGTTAATGAGGGCGCTTCAGAGCTCATGATACGACGCAGACATGAGTATGATAATGCACTCTTGATCTACTCCTGTGCTGATATAGAAAATACTGGAACTTGGTTTCACCTGCACCTTGACTGTTATTTTTATATATCTGTGCACCTCATTGTGCACAATAGCTTAAATATTAGTTTGTGATATTCACGTATCATAAAGAAAATCTCATAGAATATAGAGCAGGTCTTGACCGACTCTATACATGTATGATAAAGTAGTATTATAGATATTTTTAGATTATATGTAGTGTTTTTTCCAATCTTCCTCATCACAAAATCTGCAACAGTGTGAAACGTATGTCTCAGCAGAGGTATGAATCGTCAGTACACAGTCTAACACACTTGCCAGCGTTTTATAATCTGGATTTTGTGATTAACCTCCAGGTCTCTGCTCCTTCTGTAGTAGAAACACGATGAGTGAAATCAGATGCTCTTTATACTCCGTGTCCTTGTCTCACATGAGAAACTGTCAGGTTTCAGTGTCATTTCATCGGCATCACGGGACAAAAGGTTTCCTTTCAGGCTTCCATTCAACAGTAAAACAGGAAGAGATAAATCTTACAGATGGCAGAGACACTGTAAAAAGGAATTGGCACCGATCTCACATCTGCATTTACAGTAAGACCCAAAGGCTGAATGCACCGTGTTCATGCCAATCTCGGGATGAACATTTGGTAATCGCAATTACTTTTCATGCTAACATTGCATGGAGCTGGCACAGTGACAGAGATTTTGGCATCAAAAATAAGATTTGAACTGAAAGACGTTAGCACTGAAACCGCATTGCGCTGGAAACAGTTGTTTTGGCGCCGAAATGAATAAGTTCCAGTGAGAAATAAAACACAGGCGGATTAAAACGTCCAACAAAGACCTAATGTAGCACACTTGTTCATGTTTTGACCTTGCACTTACAATCTTACTTCCTTTTCATTCTTTGCTCGTCTTTCTGCTATAGCAGCATCTGTGCTAACCTCTTTAGGAGGTTGTTGTTTTTCAGACAATAAAAGGTGCAGTTGATAATCTGTCTCTTGCAACTTCCCCAACACTATTAAATTGTTGGAATGCCTCTTTAAGTGAAAAGAAAAAAAACTCAAACTGCATGGCAACATCACAAATAGCATATCATTCGTACGTTTCCAGCTCCTCACTGAGGTTCACGTGATTCAAAGACAGTTTGTGTGTGTGCACGTCATTCAGTATAAATAATGGCTTTTAAGAGACGGCTTCTGAAGCCCAATGAGAATTGCTTATTTTTTTTTGGAAATGCTACTTCCATTGGAATCGCCACGACAGCACCACACTGAAGTCAGAGACCACCTGAGGACAGAAACACTCTCCGTCTGGACTGGCTGTGGCTGGTCAGAGCCACAGGAGGCCAAGGCTCAAGATTAATTATAACGGGTCACAGGCACGAGCGCTGCGCTGACTTTCCACTGAATAAAAGCAGTGTGCTGAGAGTCCAGTGAAAGCCCACGCAGTCACATGTCCAGACGTTTCACCCTCGACTGCCGCAGTTGTGGCTCCACCGAACCCTCCAACAGCAGCAGTGGGAGTGATAATGTGCTATTGTCTGTCACTGCGTGTGGCGCTGTTCCCGCTCACAGCAGACACACAGGCTGCAATATGTCCAGATGTTGCAGAGGTGCAGAGATGGTACAGAACACCAACGTCAAAGTCAGCTGAATATTGCTCATATCAGCACGCAGGATCATTTGGGTTGTAATCTGCCCGTCAACCAAGTTGGTGGGTGAATATTAATTGGATTAATCAGGTAGCCACAAACGCGACTCCAAATTAATGCTAATGAGAAACTGTTTGCTACTTTTATGAAAAAGGTCATCATTTGACAGTTTGTTTTGCTGCCCCCAAAATGAGCAAAAAATAAAAAAAGATTAAAATCAAACAATGCAGCTTTAAAAAAATTAAATAAAATAAAAGTCACTCTATTTTAGCATTAGGCCGCTTTAACGTTATCACACTCACAACTGACAGGTTTCTCTCAACGGAGCAGAACCAGAGACTTCGTCTTTTTTAAACCGCATTCTTCCTCCTTGTCAAAACCTGACACATTACCCACAATGCAACTCAACCGCTGACACTTCAGTCAGAGGTTTGGGTGCGTTATGCTAGTAGTGGCTAATGTGGCCTGCAGCAGCGCTGAGCGGCAGGATACAGAGGTCTGGTCAGCTCACTTCTCTCTCCACACCAACAGAGTTCAAACCTTTAGAAACTTGTAGTGCAGAAGTGCTCCCTAACACCTGGAAACACACTTTGATGTGTAAAGTCAGCGGAGTTCCCCTTTAAGTCCACAAGCAGAGGGTTCTCTCACATATACAAATATAAATCTCAGTGATGTGTAGTTAACCTGTTATTAACTTCTATTGCTGGGTTCACGTTGTCGTCAGATTCGCTGCAGAAATATTATCTGGGGTTGGAAAACAAATGCAGCTTAAAGACAACAAAGCAGCCAAAGTTTGTAAGTGCAGAACGCATGAAAATGATGTGAATCGTACGCTATGTTTTAAGAAGCTATGACGAGGAACACTGCAGCCGTCCTGGAGGCCTTGCCAACACACTACACTGGTTTTTACTTGTCAGCCATCTGCATGTCGGCAGAGCAGCTTCAGGAGCCGCTGCGTTCGGCTCAGAACATAAATCGCCGGTTATGAACAAACCACCGAAAAACAACCAAAAACGCGTCACTTCCTATGTCACACTTGAGCTCTCATGGGAAAGAACCCCCAGAAAAGGCTGTGAAACAGGTTTCATCTGTAAAGAATTCAGCTCTATATATTAAGCAGCATAAGGGGGACATTTGTGTTCACGACAAGGTAGCAGATGAGCCCCCCCCCATGTTACAGAAAGATATTCTTGTGTTGCTTCTGCGGGATGCACGAGGCGGATTAACGGCACAGGATGTTTGCATCCTGACGCTCAAATCCTCAAGTGAAGAGAGACGACACGAGCCAGGTTTCTGCTGAAGACACAGGCTGGATGATGTCACAATGTATACTGTCGTATTTTATATGATATCTAACTTTTAACATCAAGCACCCTGGTCTGTCAGATATAGGGCTGCCACTGACGTTTGTCTGCCAATTTATTTTCTCTATTAATTCATTAACCACATGGTCTATGTGACGCTAAACAATAGTGAAAAAATGTTCTGCTTTGAAAAAAATTAAAAAAAGGTTCAAATCAAGACCATTCAATTTATTTTTGTTGCGCCATAACAGAGTTACCTCTGAGTTATATTTACAGAGACACGACATTTCCACGGAGAGCAGCGCTAGGAGACAGCGGCAAGGACAAACCAGGCAGAAACCTCCAGCAGATCCAGAACCAGAACCAGGCTCTGGGTTGGCGTCATCACCTTGGCTGGGTCGATTGATTTTGGCCATTTGTATTTGCACACTGTGAACTTTGCACATCCCGCAGCTGATGCTCGCACACCTGTACAGCTCTAATATCCACATTACCGTATAGTTTGTTTTTATCTCATTTTACGTACTTTGTCTTATTCTACTCATTCTTATATTCAGATTTTATTGCACCGACAACACCAAAGCAAATCCCTTGTACGTGAAAAACCTACGTGGCAATAAACCGGTTTCTGATTCTGATTTCAGTGGCATCACTGAGAGGTGACGGAAACGATCGACCGATTATCGAAATGGTGGCCAATTAATTTTCTGTCCATCGACTAATCGATTAAAAGACAACTTATTGCAGCTCCAGTCTCTGGAAGGAGCCACAACACGCTGTCCTGTCTCCTTGCAATCTGCTGATTTTACAGTTAGATAAAACGGCTTTAATGGAATGACACGATGGCAAACACACACACGCGTTATGAAAAATGTGCACATCATTTCTTCTTGCAGAGGCAATAAAGGAGAACGTCTCAGGTCCCCAGCGTCCCTGTGCACAACACGCACGGTTTCACCTTGACGACAGGAAGTGAAGTGATCTCTGCTGTGAACCGAGTCACCGTCCACGCTCACCTTGAACACGTCTCCGTAGGTGCCGCACCCAATCCGGTGGACCAGCTCGTAGTCATCCAGCGGGTCCAGGAACGACACCCCGATGCTGTCCATGTCTGGGAGGCACCTCCGGGTGCTGCGGCGGAGCCCGGCGGGGCTTCCTACTCGCACATCCCGGCCGACGGCGGCGGCGGCGACTCGGCGGAGCCGCGGGTGAACACACTCTGCTTAATGGGACCTAATTGGTGCTGACTAATTGCTGGTGTATCGATCCGGCCGGCGGACACACGCACACTGACAGGACTGGCACGCACACGCACACGCACACGCTACGAGCGTCTGTGTGCCAACAGTCCCGAGTGGCGCTGCGGTGAACTCACGCCTGAGCAGAGACACACTGTAAAAAAATGACTCCCCTCGTCCCGCGTCACGTTGTTCGCTGCCGGGCGTGTTTTTTTTTAAAAATTTTTTTTAGGAGAGTTAAAAAACAACAACAACAACAACAACGACGGTAGAAACACACAACGTGGACACAGAAGTAGTCAACAAGTGTGAACCGTTGCTTTACAGACGTTACAGCGCGCAATCGACGAAGCAAGAAAAAAGTAAAGCTTGACTTTAAAAGTCACAATTTCGATGCGTCACTTCACAATAATTATATTCCATTTTAACTTAAGCATCAAGTGAAGGTTTCAGTCCGTCCATTACTTTGGTTTACGACCAAAATACCTGTAAAACCAATGACATCATCAGCCCCAGAGGCTCTTTGTGTTTTGTGCTAATCAGCTAATGTTAGCATGCTAACTATGGTGAGCATTTTGTAAGATAAAAGGAATTTCTTCAAAGTTTTCTCATAATTTTGTCCCAGAGTCACATTTGTTCACTTCCGAAGTCAACATTCTGAACAAAAACAACCTGACGAGCTGAAGTCAAAACCTCCACTTATTGACTCCACATTTACATCATTTTGACTTCTTACTCAAATATATTAAGTATGTCAAGTCTATAACTTTGACTTCCAAAGCCCAGCATTTGACTTATTCACAGTATTATCACAGTACTGCCTATACTAATGTGTGTATAGTTATGCAGTTATGTATGTAGCATGTCCCACATTCATCTGCTGTGTATGGTTATTAATATACTGTTTCTTGCTCTTCCTTGGTTGCTAACTAAATGCACAGCCCACTAATTTCTACTCTAATTACCCCAGAAGGTTGTTACAGATTGGGCTACATGCACAGAAAGCAGGCCTCCTCCTCCGGAAATCTGCTCTTCTTGCTCGATGTAGAAAGTGGCACGAGTCCTACTGCAGTAAGAACGGAATCCCCCCCGTTCAGATGAACACGTTTTACAGTGCGACGCCTCTTACTGCTCGCACGTTCCCTTAAATATATCCAACACACAACACCAGACCTCATCACAATCTATTTTCGTCAGGTCTTTATTACTTGCAGATACAAAAACTAGAACAAAAACCACAAGTCGTCAAGCAAACAGGATGTAGCAGTGCCACCCAACGTGGATCCGTCTCAACAGTGCATGGTCTTCCTGGTCTTCTCTAATCATTAGAAATAGTCCTAGCTCAGCAATTCTCAAAACTAAAGGCCACCTACTTTTGAAAAGAACAAAGGCAAAGTAAGGCAACATAGAGCTAGCAAGAAAGAAGCTGTCGATAGAGCAGAAGTGGACAATGTTACACAGTAACTATCCTAAATGAATCCCTTCCAAGGCTTCAGTCATGAACAGGTTCCTAACGGTACAAGTTGATATTTACACATCTGTAAGTTGTATTCTGGTCATCCTCGTTACTTTGGCTTCAAACATCCACACGTAAGTCAATGAGAAGTTAATAGTCAGTGTGCAATTGGCTGCCAATTAATACACAAACTAATGATGAGTGAGTGTTCCCAGAAACCAGACAGTTCCCAGAACATGGTTTTTTTCTGGCTGTAGCTAAATAAAAGCAGAATGAAGCGTTCACTCCTTCAGTTCAAACCTGATATGTGATGCTTAACTCAAATGTAGAGCTGCAACGTTTGGCCAAGCAAAAGAAAATGTTTTGGATAATCGACTGAACGTTTCAGTCATTATTCAAGCAAAAATGCCAACCATTTGCTTGTTCCAGCTTCTTAGATACGAGGACTTGCTGCTCGCCTTTGTCGTGTCCGACAGCACACGAAGAGGCTTTGGGTTTTGGACTGTTGGTCGGACAAAAGAAGCAATTTGAAGACGTTGCTTTTTTGTGGACATTTTATAGACCAAACGATTCACCGAGAAAATAACGGGCAGATTAATGAAATGAATCGTTAGTTGCAGCTCTACTCAAGTGTGCAAGTAAAATATATTGCTGGAATTGTGAGGATATTGGAAAACACCGGTAACAGGTTTCACAAACAGAAGCGACGTTACTCGGGGGTCCGTGTTGCTGTTCACAGTATGTCCTACAGACTCTCAATAACACCTCCTACAACAATCAACATGTCAGAGCGACTTCCGCTGTCGCTTCATGAAGGACATGGAGTAATCCCCAGCTGGTGTGCTCTTCTGCCTCTTCATCTGGACCTGGGACTGGGCGGTGAGCTGCAGCTTGATGGCACTGGAGTTCACCTTGGCTGCACACAGCAGCTCTTTCATCCCCTTCATTTTCTCACTCTGAAAGACAACCACAGGGCCGACCGGGGAGGGGGACGGCTGTTGCTGGGATGAGGGCGAAGATGCAGAGTCTGGGCTGGGGGACTTGGGTTTTCCTTCAGCGTCTCCGCCCCGCAGGCCCTGGGAGGAGCGTCGGCGGCCCCCTCCCTCTCCCACCTTCTTGGGCTGGGCTGCTGCTGCTGCTGCTGCTGGTTGGGTGGGTGGGGAGCTGGGAGCAGCAGGAGGAGGAGAGCTCTGCTCCTCCTGCTTGGACTCTCTCCTGGGGCCTCTTCTTCGGCCCTCCCGGGGGTCATCGCTGGACTGGTCGTCATCATCCTGGGACTCTGGCTCCTTGGTGATGATCGACACCTTCTGACGCACCTTTAGAATCAGACCACAAACACACACAGTTGCAGACGGCCTGTTTTGCCTGCAGTCATTTTGAAGATCAATGGCAGAGATATGCTGGGTTTCTCACCTGAGCATCAAAGCGGCTCAGAGACTGGACCAGGTAGGTGGCCCAGCCCACATGAAGGACTGGCGTGGGACTGCCCTCCTCCCATTTGCAGATGCCGTCATAGAAACGCAGCAGGTGAGCAAAGCACTCCGAGTCCTGGAGTGCTGAGAAGGCTGCTTCCTGCTTGGGGTGCTCCTGAAAGACATCTTTTTTTTTTTAGAGCATTCACTTTTTGTTATACAGTATGTGTCATGTATACCCCACTTCCACCCAGATGTGATCTGTATCTGGACGTCATATCTAGGTGACAGAAAACCTCATGTTAATGCAGGTGTAAATGCACACTGACAGCCGAATTCACAAGAAGTGCATTGCTGCTGTTGGTAGCAACATGAAGCGCCCATCACCTGCAATCGCTATCTGCCCGTCTCAAGGATCCGATTCACAAAATCAAATCAAATCAAATTTTATTTATATAGCGCTATATCATAACAAAGTTATCTCATAGCACTTGTAAATATAGAGCAAGTTCAAGCCAACTCTATATCTACAGACCCAACAAT
>JAVQJF010103951.1:0-26098 GCA_036023855.1 Gadopsis marmoratus
TTCTGTAGCTAAAAGTATGAAGGAGTTGAAAAGGGCCAAAAAACGTACGGAATAAAGAAAATAATAATAAAGAACTGGATAACAAGAGTGTGAATGCTTAACAGCATTCACACTAATAACTGTGGTGCGGTCACAGGTGTGAGTTTACGAGTGCTCAGAATGTGACAGAAGACAACAAAGCATGTATAATGGATTATTACAGTCTGCGCTTCACAGACGACATTAATTAGCACACAGTTTACATACACTGCACCACTCTGCCTTCCAACTCTCCTTCCCTCCTCAACCCTCCCCACTCCCTGTCAGTGGAAGGGGCCTCCACACCCCCATCACATCTCTAGCTCTGTAATTAAAACTGTAATCTTTGTGGATCGTCTCTATTTTTAAAAGCCACCTGTCATCATGTGGGTAAAGTGACACAAAGGGAAACATCAAGCGGTGAAAGAGGAGGAGGGGGAGGTGAAGGAGGAAGGTGGGAGAACAACCGTAGCAGCAGGTGATGACCAACTCTGTGAGAGATGAGGAAACTAATAAACTATGTTTAATTGGCAGAGGAGACTAAAGATAATTCTCACCCTGTTATCCAGTGCAGCCCACGCACATTACATCAACTCCTTTGGAATAACAGATCGTTTTTTTATAGGAACAAAAAGTGCGAGAAAAGAGAGAAAAGTACTTTATAAATACCACCACAGAAATGCAATCCACATCTCATGTGAATGTTATGTGTTACATATTTAAATGAAATCATCCCTGGACAACTTTAACAACATTAAGCAAGGCTGAGCAATTCTTCAATATCATGATGATTCACTGGAATCACATTGTGTTGCCATTTTGCAGAAATCTGGATATTTCAGTTAAAATCTAACAAAATCGATTACTGAAGTATTGTTCCCCACATTTGAAGAGTTTTGACTCATGTAATGTATAAAAGTAAAACGTTTGTTGCATTTAACACCAGTTTGATTATTTTATATGTGATTGTGCATACAATAGCCAAAATTATTAAAATAATTTACTTAAATAAAAGTGGCAATACAACTCTATAAAATATTGCATTACAAGTAGGTTCTGCATTCAACATTTGACTTAATTAAAAGTGCACAAGCATTAGCAAAAAATGTATCAGCATGATATTATTATTATTATTATTGGGTCATTATTTATTATTATTTATGATTATTTGATTATATGATTATTTATGAGTATTAATGTATTAATTAATATGAAAGTAGTTCTTCAATGGTTTAATTGATTGAGGTCAACCTAATATTAATTACTTAATCTGTTGGGCAGTTTTATTCGATATCAGTGCTTCTTATTTATTAAATTGATTTTATGTAAAATTGTAATTTGAAATTATAGCTACCATAAAAATGTAGCAGTGTAAAACAAAAAAAAAATTTCTGAAAGGTAGTGAAAAGTAGAAGTATAGAGTAGCTCAAGTACCTCAACATTGTGCTTAAGTACAGTTCTTGAGTAAATATAGTTGCATACCAAAACTGCAATACTGTGACAGATATCAAAATAGGACTATTTACCCTTATTGATAACATGGAATTGATTCAAACCATATCGAAAATGAAGTACAGTGAGGCCACACAAGGTCACAATACAAACTAACTCTGAGTACCACAGATTATTATTAGAACATTTCAGGAACAATATATGCATATATGATATATGTCAAATATGAATGAGACCCTGGAGCTTGCTGACACTTAAACAGCTCTCTATAGGGACTAGGCTGCTGGGGTATGATTACCTTATTTGCACTTCTCAGTAATATGTAATCACACTCATGAAGACACACAGATTTGTCAAAGTAAAAGCTCTTATCATTAGTCCATAAGTCTGACTCACATCCCCTCCCCCTTTGCCCCTCACCCCCTGCGGCATCAGCTCAAGAACATGGCCATTACCTTTCCCCGTTCCTATGGCAACCCCACCCTGCAGCCCTTCTGTGGTGGTAGCAGTGTGTGTATGATGTGTGTTCACACTCTCTTGTGAGTGTGCGTGGAAGTGCATTGCATGCTGAGGTTTGTTTAGATAATGTCAGTAATGAGTACGATCAATTTTTTAAAGTTTTAATATCATCCTCCTCCACTCACTGTCTGTCACGGATCAATGTGTACTGCTCACAGCCTCAAGAAAGACACCATTCTTCAAGAGATATTCAACGTTTTAGGAAATGAGTGCTCACATGTTGCAGTCTAGTGTGTAGTCATGGGTTTTTGTAATATGTTTCTGGCTATGTAGTCTCTGATTAGACCAACTGGACAGTCAAAAAGGCTTTGTGCTTTCTCATCAGGGGCCATTAAATGTCACCTCAACCCCTTCAGGGAAGCAGAGGTTTGGAGCTTTTGCAGTAGCAATGTTCTGTAACGGTGAATGAAAAAGGAAGACATGACAAGAGATTATATCTAGAGATGATGAGAGCAAACGAGTGACATGACATAGCCGAAATAGATTGAAGGCAAACAGCATGCATGTTATTCTCTCCTTGGCGGTCCACTGTCTGGCATGTAGGGATGAGGTAGAAAGAGAGCCAGAGAAGTAACGTGAGATAAGGCTTTGAATATATCTCCTCTCACTCTCTTCATTTTTCTCTTTTCCCTAAGGAAGAGGGCTGACGGACAAATGCACCCCACCACCACCACCTCCTCCCTCGGCTATGGGCAAGCTTTGTATGGTGCGTACCACCAACTCGAACACGTCTCTATGCACACTCTGAGTTTATTAATACATAATGAACTAGTTAGCAACAGACACCAATTATCTTGCGTTTGGCCATTTAAATGTAAGTGGTTGGGGGAGGTGTGTCGTAGGCGATGTTTGTAATGATGCTACAAAACAGTGCACCAGTTTATGGTCAATACAAGTGGTTGTCAGTGGAAATCAATGGAATGAGACACCCACCATCCACTTGAGAGGATGCGGTCATTAGAGAAAAGCATATCAATTCCACTCGCCTTAGACAGAATAAGATCCCATTCTGTTGGATGCTTGCTTTTTTTTTGCTTTTTGTTTATTGTGGGCTTGATTAGTCCCATGATGATCGTCTCCATCTAAGGCAGCCAAGCTGGTGTCATTGTGTCTTAACTCCCTCACTCCAGTGCTCCTCTCTGAATGCTGACTTAATCTGACACAACCTGTGCCAAGCTCCCTTCTTCTGTTTTGATCTGACATCCCCAGTGCCGAGCTGTCTCTTCACTATGACTGGATCTGTCTGTGTATGCAGATGCAAGCTTGACCTGACCATGATCCTTGATTAAATTCAGAAACCGAGATGAAAGACGAAATCTTGAAAGACGGTTCAGTGCAACGTACAACTAGTCATCCCTCATGGGAATTAGATTTAACCTTAGTGCCGAAGGCCTGCACAGACAATGAGCCTTTGTGGTATTATGCTCCATATAAAACTTTCCTTCGAGTCGGAGGCTAATTAGATAATTAGTTTATAATTTCCTCAATGAGAGGTTGGGCACAAGGTAAAGAACATGTCATTGTCAACAGTGTGTCATAGACTGATGTACCTGTTCTTCCTCCTTTTCTGTCAATGCATAAAAGCTGCAGTGCAGAATCAGATTGTGGGGCCACCTGTGCTGCTAAAGATCACACTACCACTGGCTTTCTCTCTGTTTGTTTCATTTCACTGCAGACATCTGTTCCCTCTGAATATGATTAAGCTCTTTACACAAAATAGCACATGTGAGGGCTGAACCTGTGAATACTAAGTATTCATTTGCATATTGTTTGTATTGGCAAAATGGAGTAGGGTTTGGATTTCAGATTCCCACCTTTTAAATGTGTAAAACCACTACCTCTTTGAGACTATGGTTGCAATTAATATTGTACTTTTAAAAAAGAACACAAATAAGTGTCCTCATCCATTAAGAGAAAAAGAAGGAGGTTATTTAATGTCATTTAACTATAAAGCCTTTGCTGTTTTCAGATTTTCACTGGCAAATTCCTTTTCCTTTTATGTCCCAGAGCCACATTTTCACTTAATTTATTTGTAAACTTGGGGTATTATCACTGTCACGTCAACTTCATCATCCTTATCCTTATTTCATCGATTATTACATGACAACATGTGTTTGTATGAATTCACCAGCATTGTTGGATTGTAATGTCTGAGAAAGAGACATTTCAGAGAGTGCAGACAGATTGAAAGCGTCAGGAGAGGAAGGGACAGAGCTGCTGGAGTGAGAACACATCGACACAATGACAAGCAAAGTTCAAAACTAGGAAGGTAAAAAAGCACAGTGACACGTCGCATCACCCAAAAAAACTGAAGAATGCCTTAGGGTTATAGCTGGCAGCACAGTATTATTATGAAATCAACAACAGTCACATTGGCAAATGATCCTCACATTCACTCTGAGAATATGTGCAGCATAGAAACACGTTTGTGAGTGTGAAATTATGTAGGTGTATCATTTTGTGGATGGTTTGAAAGGTGCTAAATGAGTTAAGTGTTTATGTGTGTGTCTCTGTGTGTGTGTGTGTGTGTGTTTTTGTGTGTGAGTAAGTATACAGTATGTGCATGTGTTCAGACTGTTTTGGGTAATTGTGGGAAAAAATGAGGCAATTTTGTTGTTTATTGTTCATTTGTCTGCACATAATAGATTTATTTAAAACGTCATGAGTTTGAATACAATGACTATTGGTTCCCTGCTGAATTGGATTCGGCACAATTTGCCTCAGGTGGAGGAAAGGTGTGTGTACGTTTGTCTGTATGTCTGTACATGTGTGCATGGGCGCCTGTGTTTATAGAGATTTTTGTATTTTTGAAGATTCCACCAGTTTTAATGGGCTCAAGCCAGTGAGTAGAAAAATGAAGACAATTGCTTTAAGAAAACAATGAATTTAACATTGTGTTTTAGTGAGAACGTCAGTAAAACAACTTTAACAGGCTGTGTTCAAGTGAAATTAAAGCAAAATATATGACATAATCTGAGTGGGGGCATTGGTGACACCATGTGAAATGATTGCCAAATCATACCACTTTCTATTGTGTGCATGTGTGGATCTTCTGTGTATCTTGCCCTCCAATCAAAAATAGCGAGGGAACCAAAAATGGCTTTCTCCAGGGTGTCGCCTGCGCTGACAAAACATGTCAAACCTTTTCAGTGAAAAGCTAAGCACAACAACAGACCTTCACAACAGGTATTTTCACTCAAAGCCAAGCTTCATATGAGAGCTATCTTTTTAACAGTTAAGTTGGTTTAATCACCATTATTTCTGTCATGATTTGCCCGACATGTCCAGTGCTCAGTTCATTATTTTCTGCGAGGTCTCTGTTGCAAAAGGTCATTGGTGATGCTTCCTGACAAGAAAACGTACAGTAGCTCTATGAAGAGCGAGAGCTTGAAACACACCAACAGATTGTGGACACATGGGCGATGCTCCATGCTAAGTCTTTAGCATATGCTCAGTCATAGTGGGCGACTCATAGTGCCTCTGAAGTGAGAGAATAAGAACTTTAAATGGAGCTTAGGCAAGATGGTGAGCAATTTTAACTGACTTTCAGCCAACGAGAGAAGAGACGTTTGTATAAGAACTACTTACACTGTAGCACTTAAGTGTACTTAACTGCTGTCTCATATTTAGTTAATGCAAAATAAATTTAAATGTTGTTGTTGTAAAACTGGTTGTTCCACATGCAGACTATGTAATGTTAATTCCCAGTTACATGTGAGTGACATATTAGTGGTGCATAGACTGTATGTGTCATATATATAAACGGTCCAGTCAAACTGTCAAGAAACATTTGCATTACTACTGTAGACACGTCTGTCTAATATCTAACAAGTTAATAACTGAACAATTAACTATCTTCTCTCCAAAAACAACATGTAGCTTGCTTATTTCCAACAAGCATTCACTGGTACACAGGAAGAATTGTATGTATTTTTTCCCTGTATGTATATTTTACCATTACAGGCTTTGGAAGAAAATGTGAGGCTTACAAAGACCTATTATAATTAATTGTCTTAATAGCAGCTCCCTTCAACAAAATGATAGCATTTACTGCAGTAGATAACCTCTTAACCTCCTCTCTATAGAAAATCTGGTATTTACAGTTTTTATTTGAGTGAAACCACAGACCTGCTGTTTATACAGATGGTTACAGTGTGTGGTTTCATATAAGAAAATATGATATTCACACTTTAAACATTGATCTTTGTTAGTTAAGATTTATTTATTCATGTTGTTTATCTGAGATACTTTTGGTTGAGGTCAGAATTTGCTGGTCTGTCACACATCGGTGTCCAATGTGTGCATGGTGAATGGACACATGTGTGGATGCATGGGTGTCTTTGTAAAGATTCATCTACCCCAGCTCTTCTAACAAGTACTGAAATAATAATGAGAACATTGGTTGCTCCTGAGTGGGGCACATGAGAGCGGAGGAGGAGGGGGTGCCGATAGAAATAGATAACAAATAGAAGTCAAACTGAACCAAACTGCTGAGCTGGATACAATGCAAACTAATATCTGACACCTAGAATGAAGCTTTCTTTGGGGGTCTGAAATAGGTGGGGAATTAGTTTTGTTTTTCTTGAGAAAGCAGAGAAGTGTGGCCAGTGTGTCGCGGGAGGAACAATGATATCTTACAACACAATGACAGTTCATGGATGTTCTCATATATTCACTTTCTGTGAAATCCTTATAAAGCTGCACTGATGCATTAAAGGTTATCTCACTGTTAGTTTATTCACATTTACGCTCTGTTTTACACAGAACACAAACCTCTCTGTACGCCGTACTTAAACTCTTAAGGTGCAGTGGGGGCTGCTGGTTCAGGGTGAGCCTGAATGCTTCTTGATTGCAGTTACTCTTTGGAGAGATCAGATTAAATGCCGTGAAGCCAATATGACCTCCGCCTGTTGTCTACAAGATGGATAACTCAGCCTGGCCTCTCATCGCCTCTATATAAAACTGCAACAACCGCCACCCTGCTTTTACTGAGTACTTAACTATGAAGTGTGATAGTGCCATGTGATCTGGCTTCAATTTGTTTATCTTCCATTTAATCTAGAACTATGTACAATATAATTTCTGTGTAATTTAGTTAACATATATTGACATTATGCTGTTAAATTGCACAAACTACGGTGTATTAATATATACACATATCTGATTTAAATTTGAAATAAGTCAGTTCTAAGTGGACAGACTTAAACACAATATTGGAAGAAAAATGTTAACAGATGACAAAACTTAATATGGTCATTTCAATCCTTTAATTGCATGCTGCAATTTCAAAGTTTCTGGGTACAAAATAATCCATGCAGCATCAGTGATTTCAAAAGTGCAAAACGGGTCCAAAAATCACTTTACAGATCAATTCGCGAGCATGCCAAGCAGGACCAGAATCACCCCATAAAGCTGTGACGGAGTTCGTGGAAAAAAACGTGCAAGATTTCAGTATTTAGAGAGTATTTATCAAACGAGACCAGGAAAAATACTTTGTATAGAGAAATAGCCACATATCCACCACGTCCACGTCGGCACACTGGCAGACGTGGAACTATAAGAATTCACAGTCATGCTTTTTGACAGTTTTAAAAACATCCACTGACAATCATTTCGAATTTAAAACAGAACAAACAAGGAAAAACTAAACGAAAAACGAGGTAATAGCGTGTAAACATGTTTTTTTGTTTGTTTTTTTTTGTCACTTTGTTCAAGTTGGCAACATTTAAATTCACTCAAAAGACTCAACATCTCGGCCCACGTGGAAACACTTGCCCGGGTTTTACGCACAAACACTTGTCACTGCGCTACTTTCCTGCGGTCGTTTATTTATTTATTTTTTTCGGAAGGAAATGTGAAGTTCTTGCATATCTTTCCCCAGTGGGAGACAGCGAGAGCGTCTTTGAGAGGAGTGCACGCAGACGCAGATCGGATCCTTAGATACCGGACCCCCCCCACAGCACCGGCCCTCTCTCCTGCTCTAGCTGAGCCCGATCATGACCGTCTCCACGTCCTTGGAGGGCCTCCGGTCCTTCACCAGGAAGTTGATCATGCTCTCCGATTTGATCATCAGGTTGCACCCGAGGAAGAATATGCCGAAGACGACGGTGAGCGACAACACGCACAGCACTGCGATCTGCACCACGCGCATGACGAAGAGTTTGCGCTCGTCCTGCACCAGCACCAGGGACCCTCCGCCGTCGCCGGTCACCACGCTGCCGGTGCCGTTGCCGGAGTACGTCGCCAGAGTCCCAGCGAGGGTCTGGCTCCCGTTAAACAGCGCGCCCTGTGTCACGTCGAGGAAGGAGACGTTCATGTTTCCCCGCGGGCTCTCAGCAGACTGCGCGGCACGCAGCGTCACCGCAAAACCTGGGACTCCGACCGTGACCGCGTCCACATCACCGGGCTGCCGCTCCGGTCGGCGCAGCGTCGCACCAGCTGCGGCCGAAAGTAACTTTGAGCAACTCAAAGTCAAGCGTCAGCGCGCGCAAAGGTGCAAAACGCGTTCCCATCCGGTGTAACGAGAGCCGGTCCCCTTGCGCCCGTGCTCGCCTGCGAGCGCTTCTTTTGTGCCAAGTCTCTGGTGCGTTTTAAAGTGACGCCGAGTTCCCGGAGGACCACACCGCCGCTCCTCGCCAGGGGAGGGGGGTCAGGTGGCCCCAGATAATGCGCCGCTCCTCTGGTGTGCAAAAAAAGAAAAAAATAAAGACAAAGACAGAAAGACAGAAAGAAAGAAACTCCTCTACCTACAACGTTCCTCTTGTTATCTTGCGCCACTGGAGTAAAATTGGATCTGCTTCTTAAGCAACGTCAGAATGTGGCATTAGATGCACATGTTACTCTCATTTCTGGACTTGTGTTGTAATTCAACTTTATCAGGAAGTAAGATGTGGGGAAGAAAAAAAAACTGCAACAAGTTAATGTGTTTCACACAAGATAGGCCGACTTCCTGTTAGTCTCCTAATTGTTGTGTGGAGCTAAATGACACGTAAGCATTGATATTCTGAAGTGTGCTCTACTGAAACCAACACAGCACTCATTTATGTACACCAATAACACCTGAACGCCTCACTAATATTGATTCAGACATACATTAACTTTGAAGGCATATGATGAAAGTGGCATACCATTTAAGGCCTGAAAACATACAGTTCAGTTAGAATCAAAATGACTAGCAGATTATCCCATGCAGCTTTGAGAGGTATTTATAGAGTTTAATGCCGGTTGCTGAGGAAACTGTCGCTGTAACTTAGGGGACTTGAGTGAGACCAATATAGGCACAAAGAGCTGTAACTTAGAAATGAAGACATCGATTCAAAAACTATGATTGATCCATGGCAAATATTTATCCAAAGTATTGGCTCCCCTGCTTTCACTGTGCCTGCTGTTTCCTTTTGTAGGCAGTGGCTGAAATGAGACTACTCAACAGCAGACAGCTCTCTGTTTTTATTGGAATGCGTTATTCAAATATCACTTTGTTTTTCAAGTGTTGTGCACATTGCAGCCGCTTACTAACGTGGAGGTGAAACCCCAGAAACCTGATATGGAAAGAATGAATTATGAGCATTGAGAAAGCATGTTTCAGCACAATTATATACAATTTGATTTTGATGTTTCAAATCATTATTGCTTCTTTATGCAATAATAGAGTATTCTTCAATTTATATGAAGCAAATGTTAGTCTCCATCATCACTCACCTTCTGTATGCATAATGTGAGGTTTTATTTAAGGAGGTCAATACTGTACTGACAGGCTGCATTTAAATGTTACAGTGCATTAATGTAATATTTACCTTTGAATGACCGTATTAAGCTTATTAACAGTTGACCTCATATTATCTCTGCGTATGTCTACCCATCAACCAATAAATGATTGGACTTGCAGTAAGTTTGGGATTAATTGCTCAAAAAGTAGTTTGCAGTCAGCAGGTAATTTTTCATAATGTCACTCTACTACACTCCACTGTCACTCTCTGAATAATTGAATTAATTAATTGTATTAATCTGACTGTCATGTTTGCAAGATTCTCCATTTTCCCCTGTGCTTGATGGATGAATACTTGCCAAGTAGGTTTGAAAGTTACCCAACGAGGCCAGTTTGGGCTGCAGGATAATCTGACAAACATGATTTACAGCTAGTCTGTGAAATTTCAAGCATTTCAAATTTATGAAAATATCTGTGCAGATTCGTATGGAAATGTAACTGCTGTGAGGAAGAAGGAACCTTGAAATCAGTAAAATTAGGTACTATAACCAAATTAGAAACTATTAAACTATATTGGCTGACTGGGCACCAATTTAACATTTATTATCTAATTACATCACCAAAGGATTGCAGCTGCTGTAAAAGATACAGCAGAGAAACAATATTTTACTATTTTATCATAACTCCTCACCTGTGCTTATATTGATGTGAAATTGAACAGTTTCAGTGATGTACATCAATAGGTTAATAACAATAAACTACTTCAAACATGTCATACTTGTCTGCCGAGCTGTTTGTCTAAGTACAAAGGCCATGAAATTTTATTTGGGATGCTCCTGATGTCTGGGTAAGCAGCTTTCAGCCACCAACTGACAAGCATGTGAACAAACAATGATTAGCATACACAAATACCTTTCATAAGCCTGGAGGTGGTTTACTTTCAGATTATTTATAAATGGCTGAAAACAGAAGAACACAGTGTATTTTTCGTGTACAATACGATCAAATAATCTCATTAGCCTTTGGATTTGGTTGCTGCAAATTAATTCGCAGCATGTAAATCAATGCCGCGTAATTTGATTCTGTTCTATTAATAATTGCAGAAAGTAGCTTGTACTTACACTTCATCTCTGTCAATATGTAAATCCTCTGGAGCAGCTAAAACCAAACAATTTATTTTTGAGGCTTTAAACTACAAAACTTCAAAGAGTTTACAAATGAGCAGAAAGTGGCAGCAAAGTCAAAGAGGAGGAAACTTCAACGAACATGTTGCTCTTTTAAACTCACGTCACTATTAAATGTCTTTCAATACGTTTTGCCCTTTAAAAGCCTCATAAACTGAATAACCTGTTGCTGATTTATAGCTTCACACTCTTCAGAGCATGAGATTGAGGGTTTGCTGTGAATGCTGTAGCTACATTTCACTGATGTACCTGTCACAGGCAGATATGTGTTTCTAACCAGTGGTTATTGTTAGTGTAACTGTATATGAATATATTCAAATAATGATGCTTATAGACATGAATGTGAGTGTCTGACTTGTTCCTAAGCAACAGTAGACCTGTGAGCCCAGTGACAGATGGTTGGTGAAGTTATTTTGGCTTAGAGGAGAAGGAGAGGGAGGGAGCGATGAGGTGCCTGGACAGAGGAGAGGGGGGAAACGTTTCCACTTAACATGAGGGAATTGGCAGCCTAGCAACACAAACTAAGTGAAGACATCCCTAGCAACAAGGAGGTGGTGTTTGCGCTTCTTACCCCTATATCATTTTTGCTCGTGTTGCTGCCACAGGACGTGACAGGATTCAGGACTCAAAGTGGACACACCCTTTCAAGCCCCTCCACCCTGTAGGGAACAGACTGTCCTCCCAACTTCCCTCTTTTCAATTAACAGATTTCTCCTAAGATGCCCATTTATTAGTCGATCAAAGCACACGCAGAACTGTGAGGACGATGCTACTGTGTCCCTGTGTGCTGGAGAGTGACAGCGAGAATTTAAAAAGTTTGTTTTGGATATTAAATATGGATCACGAGACGCAGGGAAGGTGTCACAGGCCATGCTTTGATCTTAAGGGGTTAGCCACCTTTTGGATGCTTAATCATGTAGAGGTGCAGTCATTAATTACACACTGATACAGATTGCAGGGATACAGAGTGCCCCACATCAACCCCACACTAAGCAACCATCAGCCATTAAAGTTATTTTAAGGAGATAATGACTTCATTGCCTTGATTTGCACGGGTGTAATGTCTGGGTGTGTGTGTGTGTGTGTTCCACAGCCTGCTTGTTTGAATGCCTGGTGGAAATTTGTTTGTTTGAAATACAAATTACAGATTTCATGAATACAACTGAAGAAATTCCTGCTCTGTCTCTCCAGTGCAGATATCTCATGCACTTCACCAGCCGCTACCCATTAACCTCATTTCCATTTAGACACATCTCCACAACTCAGTCATGCAGACTACCATGATCTGTCTGTCTTTTCTTTTTGTCCCTTTATTTGCCACATTCTGCCAGTTTGTCTTTGTTCCTTTCAACTTTTTTCTTTCCAGCTGTCTCTCTTATATTTAGCTGCAGGCTACATTAAATTTCCCACAGTTCTGAAGTCTGCATGCACTTGAAATGCCCTCATGTACTGTTTCCATTTCTCCATTCCTTACATGTCCTCAGTTGTATATTTGTTTATTTATTTGCACTTTATCCGCCTGAGAGGGAAATGTGAGCTGCAGATCCAGAGGGCAGCAGATCACATAGCAAAGCATCACAACACAAATACACGTTATTCCTGTCAGCGACTCCAGGGCACATTTCATAATCCCGCCAAACATCCCCACTTGACCCTCCCACCTGCCAGTTAACCCAGTGAAGCAGGAAAGGGAAAGCCGGTTGTAGCTAACCAAACACTGATTTTGTCTGAGAGCAATTGCGTTTTGATATTGGCTCTCTGTGATGGCATTTTCAGACTCAGTGAAAAGCTTAAAGGGCTCCAGATAGATCTGTAACACATGTCAGGACCCCTCCATCCCCTTTTCTCCTCCAGCCCACCCTCCTCGTCTCTTGTTCAGTCTTAATTGGCTGCCATCTGACCCAGTCTCTGGCTTTTTGCACAGGACAACTTCCCAAAATGCCATTCATCTGTGGGGGTGGTTCCCACAGATGGCTTTGGAGCCAATAGATCTAGATCAGTCAATACTGGAGGGGGGTTTGATTGCACAGTGCATTACGTGCACCATCCACCCACAGTGAGAGCTTAATGCCAGCAGAACAGTTGACTATTATAGCTTTTCTACTTATTTCTCTATTTCTGTCATTTCTTCTAGCTGCAATTCTTGGACATGGGTGGCAGTAACTTAGCAACCAGCCGGAGAATAAGAGTAGGGCACAGGGATAAAGATTCAATAAATTGACAAGTGCAGCGATAAGATGCATTGTCTGCTTCTACAAGCCTCACCACACACACACACACACACACACACACACACCAACATCACGCACTTCCCATAGTTCATTTCTGTAGGGCTCTTAACTTTTATCCCATTTTCTGCCTCATTTTCTTTTTCTTTCTTTTGTTTGTTTGTCTGTTTTAGAAGCTGAAAATGCCCACATGCTCCATCATTCAGTGGAATGGGAAGAGGTTTTCTGTGGCAGCCACTTATCAGATTCACAAATTTGGTGAGGAGGACGGAGAGCGTGGCTAGACTGTGGAATGCATACGGTACAGAGCAATATAGCTTGTGGCAAGGTCAGTCCTTTCAGACCCTAAATAATCAAGAAATGACTGCTGATCACAATCACCTGTTAGTTTATATATCTTTTATATATTATTTTTCCCACTAGGGGTCCTTCTATCACAACTCCACTTGTTGGCTACTTCAAGTCTTGTGATTCAGCCCAGAGTTCTAAATGGATACTTAGAGTTTCATGGCACTTTTTCCAAGTATCCTTTGCATTACCCACATTTTGTGCAGCTTGTGTAACTGTTGTTATATGATGGACTCTTTTCAATATAGTAGAGGACACAGCAACACACATGTCACATTTAACAGGACGTAAGTCACTTCATCTTTGGTGACAAGTTGCCCATATATTGAGCTATTTTGAGATTCAGAGTGAGTTGTTAAAAATAATTTATTCGTTTTTCTCCCATCTGATTTTCAGCTTTCAGGAGTTACAGAAAGACTTCTGTCCACTTGTTCCTTGAGACGGGGTACAAATAAAATCACACGGGCTCTTAAATTATTCTGTTGTGTGAATGCCATTGTATGTCCTTGTAAGAATGAAAAAAAATAAATAAAAAGTGGGTATTTTTTTTTTTTACCTCAACTTATAAGATCATCAGAAACGAGTATCAACATGCCATAAACGTAGCTGCCCCGATGTGACAACACCGGATAAAGGGTTTGGTGTAAGAGGCAAAGCTGTAAGTGAAGAATGAGGAAAGGCGTTCAAGTTGCGAAGTGAACAAGCCCACAAGGACACAGCGACTCGTGTCCAGCCGGCTCCGTTACTCTCCGGCCATGGGAACGTCTTTAGACCGTCTAGCGACACTGTTGCTCTTTTTGTCATCGGCGTCAAACGTCTTTGGTAAGAAGGTTTTTATTCTGCTTTATAAGTTTCACCTGCTTAGGGGACCGCGGGCTGCTTCCGCCCGAGATATACATCATATTTGAAGGTTCCACATATTCACAGCAATATGTGCGCCGATGACCGTAGTTATTCAATGTAATGTTCTCAAAACACACAAGAATCCACTGTTGGAGGACTTGAATGGAGCAATGCAGTTGGTTGTATTTGCGCTACTGCTTTGGAGCTTTCGCCACGTTTCCTTATAAGGGAGTGAAAATAGTCGGATGTGTTCCTCAAAGCGAGGTGACCAAGTGTCCTCCACAGGCTCCTCGGCACAATGGACAGTAGGTTCACTATCAGCAAATAACAGGGAATGTATAGGCCTATATACATATACGTCTGCTTTGTGGGTTTACGTCTTTTCAAAAAAACATTATGACAGACTTATCTGGAATAGCTTAAATAGTGCAACTGAAAAACACACCCTGTGGTGCCTTCAACTCACTCTTATCCAATCAGTCGTGTGTAGGTTCATGGGCCCTTTATTGTAGCTAATTTGGGAGTTGATGATTTCAGGCAGTTATTTAAAGTAAGTCTGTTTTTTCCCATATATTCTGTCAGAGTGCTAATTTTGACTCAGTTTTAACACTTTTCACAAGAGGTAAATTAACATTGTGACTGTGCTTCTGTGTTTAACTCTAGTGAGCCACACCCATAGGCCATGCTAGATAACGAGTAGGGAAGGGTTTGGCGTTACTTGTTGACTTACATAGAATGCAATGTTTGGTGCAGTTTGCTAACATGTTCAAATGGTTCTCATAAAAACATAATTATTATGATTAGCATCATTGATGTTATGGGTAAACTGCACCGAGCCGTCATCAGGCACTTGCACTTGATGTCTTTTCACAACACAGTGATGTTGTGAAAGACTGGAAATGACTGCTGTGGAAGTTGAACAGAGCTACATGGCAATGCTGCTTCATTTTAAAAAATGTGGTCATGGAAATGTATTTTGTTTTACATTTTCTGTTGGCGTGATTGTCATAGGTTCCAACATCTGCACATCACGAGGAGTCACCACTTGTCAGGACTGCTTGGCTGTTCACCCTAGCTGTGCATGGTGCTCTCAGGTAAAAACTCCAGATGCACAGTACAGCAAGTTACAACAGAAACATAATTTCGCCAGCAGCATTCTTCTTGTTGTCATCCTCTGATGAATTTTCTTCAACATGCTTATAGACTGTAGCCTCTGAACTGATGAGATGTAAAAATTGGAAGAAAATGGGTGTTGGCTTCAGGGCTCCTGTGGAGATATCTGAGCCTGCTATTGGATGGATAAATCAGCATTATCTCATAAATGCAAACCTAAAAAGCTCTTTCTTTAGTTGATTTTCTTTTATGTAATGGTACTTTATTAACTCATCCCTTGCATGAGTGTTTAACAGATCAGATGTGCTGGTTTCAGGAGTTTGGGAAAGAGGGATCCAGCGCATCCCGTTGTGATCTGAAGCAGAATCTGCTCGATGGAGGGTGCAGTAAGGAGGCTCTGGAGTTTCCCTCCAGCACCTTGAATATTCAGGAGGACACACCACTCAGCGACAGGGCCTCAGGGACTGCTGACAATGTCATTCAAATAAAGCCTCAGAAACTCCATATGGTACTGAGACCAGGTACTTTTACACCCAGCCAGACATCACCTAATAAAATGTAAGTCTAGATGCTAATAACCCTTCGAGACCAGATACACACATTGGTACCCTTATGAGGCCAAACACCAAGGACCATTACTGTTGATGTACATGCACTAATACCCTGATATACCAGAGCTGGTTGAACATCTTTAACAGAGGGATTTCTATGTTTTATTATTATATAATATTTAATCTTTGTCATTTGAAAGTCAAAAAAAGGCTTAGGGACACCAATTATTATCATTCAATCTATCATGCACTCTTCCATCTCTGCGGCCTTCTGCTCTTTCCCTCCCAGGTGATTCCAAGCATTTCACCGTGTCAGTGAAACAGGTTGAGGATTACCCAGTGGACCTCTACTATCTGATGGATCTTTCATTTTCAATGAAAGATGACTTGGCTCGGCTTCGCACCTTGGGCAATGAGCTTGCAGTGACAATGGGCCGCACAACAAGCAACCTACGCATGGGGTTTGGAGCCTTTGTGGACAAGACCACAATCCCCTACATGTACACATATCCTCCAGAGGCACTGAAAAACCCTTGCTTTGGGTAGGTGGTGAGGTTATTGTTGATGTTACATTTGGGAAGGAGAATGAGCTGAAGTGGAGATTTTTCAATATTCTGACGAAGTCTGTCCAGTGTTTAACAACTTAAAATAGAACTTTCTCATTCACTGATTTCCTATCTCCCATTCACGTACTCAATATATGCAGAATACATGATACATGCCAGGCTCAGTTCGGGTTCAAGCATGTGCTGTCACTGACGGAGAAGGTAGCTCGCTTCACTGAGGAGGTGGAGAAACAGCAAGTATCTAGAAATAGAGATGCTCCAGAGGGTGGATTTGATGCTGTCATGCAGGCTGTGGTATGCAAGGTATGAAAATGTAACCACATATAGATACACATACAGATGCTCACTGATCTGCAAAACTGAGTGTGTGCATACTGTACATACATACATACATATTAAATCTTTCCTTGTCATATTTATTTCTGTGTCCATCATCATTAGGAGAAGATTGGCTGGCGTCCATATGCCTCACACCTTTTGGTGTTCACCACTGATGCCAAAACTCACACTGCTCTGGATGGACGTATAGCTGGAATTGTCCAGCCCAATGATGGACAATGTTACCTTGATAATGACAACATTTACAACAAATCTAGTGTGCTGGTAAAGGCAGAAATTTAAGTACATCATTAATTCACATTGATTTTTAATAGTTGTTTGTGTTATTGAACAGAACCTGCTTCCATTGAAAACAAGTGTCTTCCTATGTCTTTCAGGACTATCCCTCCTTGGCGCTTATGACAGAGAAAATGTCTGCAAACAATATAAATTTAATATTTGCTGTGACCAGCTATGTGGTCTCACTTTACAAGGTAAACAAACTGCACTGCCTATGCCACAACATGAATTTGTTTAAGTTGCTGGTAGGAAAAGCACAAATCATCTTACTGTCGTGACTGTGTTCGCAGGACTACAGTCAGCTCATTCCAGGAACAACTGTGGGAACGCTGTCCGATGACTCTGGGAATGTTATTCAGCTCATTGAGGAGGCTTATGCGGTAAACATTTCCTAAACTTAGGACAATAAGTTTTATCTATTTGATCTGTAAAATAGTGCGGTACAATTTAACTGTCTAACCTGTGATAAATAACTTTCTGTTGAGCAGAAAATCCGCTCTAAAGTGGAGCTGGTGGTAGATAACGTCCCAGAAGAGTTGAATCTCTCTTTCAATGCCACTTGCCTAAATGGAGAGCACATCACTGGACTCAAGTCCTGCTCCGGCCTCAAGATTGGGGACACAGTACGTATCAGTTGAGATGCTGTAATTCACATTTGGTATCTACACACAGATTGCCACAGAGCCATTTCCTCCTCTTCAGGTGTCATTCAGCGTGGAGGCTCAGTTACGTGGCTGCCCCAAAGAGAAGAACCGCACTTTTACTATCAAACCTCTAGGCTTCAAGGATTCACTGGAGGTCACGGTGGAGTTTGCCTGTGATTGCGACTGTGAGGCAAAGGCCCAAGCCAACAGCCCCCTCTGTAGCAACGGTAACGGGACCTACGAGTGTGGCGTGTGTCAGTGTCACCACGGTCGTCTGGGCCCACGATGTGAATGCTCAGTGGAGGACTACAGCCCATCTGATGATGTCAACTGCATCGCGAGGCCAGAGAGCCCAGTCTGCAGTGGGAGAGGCGACTGTCTGTGCGGACAGTGCTCCTGCCATGCAAATGAGTTTGGTCAGGTGTGGGGCAAATACTGCGAATGTGATGACTTCAACTGCTTGCGCTATAAAGGGGCACTGTGCTCTGGTGAGTAGATACACTAATTTCAGTCATGATCATTGTCAGTTCTCTGCAGAAGAACTTAATGGATCTGACAGCCAGTAGAAACAAAGCAGGTGCTCCTGTTGCACTGTAAGGCAATCATTCTTCATGAAAAACAGGAATGGGGGAATTCACCAAAAAGTCACGGTACATTGCTTTGTCGAGGTGCAAATTAATTAGTGGCTACGTGGTTAAAAACAAGACCAACATGTACGGGCTGCACACCAATCACGCACTCACACTAGTGAATTAAGAACAAGCTTCAAACACACATGAGAATTTTCACAGCCTCATCCAGCCCCCTCATTACACTTGTACTCAATGAATAAACACTATGTGACAGATAAAAGAAAACTTATATACAAGTAAATTATCTTAGTTGAAACCATAACATTTTGATCTTAGTATTTTAAACAATTAAAAGATTTATGCCACTGTTAGCCGGAAATATGAAGTTGCCATTCCCTTCCTTTTCCCTGCTCTGAGGCCTCATTCCTTTCTGGAACGCACTCTGGTTGTTTCCTGTCAGCCTGTAAACACACCATAGTCAGTTAATGTATTACTTTAACTTTTCAAAACCAAGGTCAATTATTTGACAGTCTTTGCTTGCTTGAAAGGACATGTAAATAATTGCATAATTTAGCTGCTAAGCATAAACAGTAATTCTTACAAATGACCAATCATCTGTCATCATCTGTGTACTTTATGTTTGATTGGTATTCTTTCCACTTACAGCATTGCGGCATGAGGCAGTATCACTCCCTACTACAAGTCTGCACAGCTCAGTGCAGAGTTACTCAATCGCAGAGATAAGACTTTAATAGGCTTTGTCACTGGGTAATTTAATGTAACATCAGTTTGGGTCTGTGATTGTAAGGAAGGGGTTAAGCATTAGAAGAAATGCTCTTTTATATTTATGTACATTAAGCAATGCAAACTTAAAAGCTATGCATACTAACTCTAATTCAAATGGAAATAAGAGTCTCATGTCCTGCGTAAAGGGGAACCACAACAATTTGGGCTATTACTCGGCCTGTGAACATTGTATGTTTTTCTGTGGCTCTGGGGGGGCTTTGCCAAGTCCAAGAAAATAATCTGAGTGATGTCACCATGGTGTCTCCTCTTGAACTTTGAAACTAAAAATGGTTAACATAAATTCTGTGTTGGAAACTATGCTTATAGAGTTTGAAAAGCATGTGTTTATCAAGCAGCATGTAGGAACTAACATTTTTGGAGCTAGAAGTCAGAATATCTCAGCCTCTGCTGTATTGATTTTGATTATTCTTTTTTAATCTGTCTCTTGTCATACGGCAATGCAATACTTAATCTAAAAGTGCAGGTTTAACATAAAATGAATGGCTAATTGGCTACATTTATATAGCACTTTTATCCATTACAAGGTTTTTGACGCTCATTCACCCAGTCACACACACGCAGCTACCACGCAGGGTGCTGGCCTGACCATCAGGTGCAATTTGGGTTTCCGTGTCTTGCCCGAGGACACTTCGACATGTGCAGGTGGTCCTATTCCTGTGACCACTGTATGACCCATTCTACCTCCTGAGCCACAGCCACCACAAATCACATGTTAAAAGCTCCATATATTTCCACAGTGATGGATCCGGTTTTCCAGGTAGTCCAGAAAGTTACATTCAGGAGATGGATGTAATTTCCCACAAAAAGTCCAAAATGCTGTATGTGCTAATCACAGACTCATAGTCCTTCAAATTGAAGTTCAAGTTTTAACTAAACAAATCACACTCTGGGCCCCTTGTGGGTTCACCAAAGTTAAGACGGAATGTCATGCGTGTGTTGGCAAGCTGAAATGTTCCTGGAATGCGTTGTGTCTGTCTCAAGGGAGGTTGTTTTTCTGAGAAACAGGTATCAAGGCACCCAGTGATGATACCCTGGGCTTGGACGCAGACACTCACTCAACACACCCCGCCCACCCACACGCACAAAGCCATAATTTATGTAACACAGTCCACAGAGCTCAATTTGGAACCACTAAGTTGCTGTGTCTCAGTAGAGTCATGACGTTGTTGTCTGTAAAGAACAAGTGTCCCTCTGCCCCAGCTCAATTGGAGCTACCGTGACCCAGGGCTTCAGAAAACTACATCTCTGTGATATTCCCTGTGGCTGTGTATTCCTTCATCTGCTGAGGGACTGTGGGACTTGCGCAAGGCCAAGGAGCAGGAGTCAGCAAGCACAGCCCCAGGGCCCGTAAATATTAGGGAAGAGAGAACAGGAAGGTTTGCATTCTTCTGCTGGCAATTTGCCCAATGTCTTTTCGCTCCAGTATTTTTCCCCACTTCACTTGATTCTGTTCCCACTCTTATTCTAGCAGTGTAAGCTTTACTGTTCTGTCTATCCCTGTTTTTGTCCTTTTATCATGGTCCCCATGTTAACCTTCAAAGCCCAGGCATGTGATTAATGGGCAGGATTACTGTGCAGTCTCACACTGAGTAGGATGATCTAAACCTAAAAACTCCCTTTTATGTGTGTGAATCAACTAATAAGAACAAGTGCTCTCACTGCAAAAAATATCCATCGTTACAATGACAATGTAAATACCATGCATTCTTGTTTTTCAACAGTTCTCTCTTGTGATGTTGACAGTAGGAAAGATTACTCAATAACTTATTTAAGTGTTACATGTGAGACTGTTAACCATTAACCAGTAACAACGTCTGATCCTATCGAAGCTATGAACACAATTAAAAGAGAAGCCGCATGTCGACAGGGTGGAGACTAGGGAAGAGTTTACAACAGCGGATCATATGTTTTGAGCTCTGGAATTACAGATCCTTGGACCCTCTGTGATATTTCATGACCAGTCTGTTCCAGCTGGGCTGTGACTCACTCACTTTGCTCTTAGTCATCTAGTGCCAAATCCCGTTTGGTTTTCTGCTATGAACTCTGTAGTCTCTGGGGCTCTGCATGTTTCTAATGGTAGCTCAATGTGCTGATGCAGGGTGTCTCTGTAATCCAGGGAGAGAAACTCGCCTCCAGATTCTGTCAGCAAATGGTTGAGTCACTGTAACGCAGTTCCTACAATGACCTGGCTTTTGTGCTTTCTACACTTGAGTAGTCTGAAGAAGTGTTTGTGTGTCTGTGCGCATTGGGTGCATGCCTGTAAGGAGGTGGGGAATCAGTGTGTACTTTCACAATAGCACATTTCCTGCCATTGTCACATTAGGCAATGTCCCTTGCTAAGTAAGATTAGATTTTAAAACAATTACCAAGTTATAGAGAAGGTGTTAATGATTATTTAAAGAAACAGCTACACACAAAGCTTACAAGTACTCATGGAAGTATTTCTGCAAAACCATAGGTTTCCAGCCACTACTGTCAGATCACTATTTTACAGTTAAATCAAGATAACGTCACCAATTAATTTTAAAAAGTACACAAACACATTATACCTAATACCTAATACTAATTACATGATTGCAAAATCTACAAACACATCCACAGGAATACTTGCCCAAGTCTGCAGCATGTTTAATAAAAGACACAGGTTGATATAAACCTTAAAGTTATAAACCTAAAATAATACTGTAAAAACAGTGATTAATTTTGCTATTGTGTAGTTTGTATTTTGTAGTTTTGTTTGTCCGACCCCACCCATGTGATTTTTGGGCATCAACATATTTGAATTGGTATGAATAAAGCTGTAATTTTAGATTGTACAAATTTCCTTTGAAATTACAGAATATATATTTTGGAGGAATATGATAACGTTATCCTTCTTATCCTTGTTGGTTATTTCAGATCATGGGAAGTGTAACTGTGGGTTCTGCCAGTGTGATGCTGGCTGGAAAGGAGAAAACTGTAACTGCACCACACGCTTTGACACCTGCATGTCCACCATCGGCCTGCTGTGCAGCGGCCGGGGTGCCTGCGAGTGTGGGGTTTGTCAGTGCACTCAGCCTGGTGCTTACGGAGCTACCTGTGATAAATGCCCCACCTGTCCCGATTCCTGCACTATAAAAAGGTAAGTGTTTGAATTGAAAAAAAGGAGGGAATGGACAACAAAAATTAAAGACTTTGGAAGTAACTAAACCACAATTATCTATGTGAATGAAGCCCCACCTCCTAGACGCTGCAACATTCATGTTTTAGACCGAATAAACATTTTAAACACAAAAACACAGGGAACCTCCACAGGGAAAAACAACATGATGAACGCCAAGAAATAGGGGGAAAGTCAAACGCACGGGCAGAGTATCCACACACAACATGAACAATGACACAACAAAGGGCAACTGAACAGGGCTGACTTAAATAGACAAGGTCAAACAAGGGAATCAGACACAGGTGAACACGAACGACCAGATGAAAACAATCAACACTGAGTATCAAATATATACCAAATTTCATGGCAAATTGGCCAGTAGCTGTTAAAATATCTTATTCTGGACCAAAGTGTTGCACTGATTGACCAAGTAACTGATCACGTGAGCAGACTGATGTGAACAACCAACTTTGCCATCCCCAGGCCCTACAGCTAGCAGGGAAACGAAAATGTTCAACAAAGATTTTGAGATACATTTGATATTCCCAAGTTCCAGGATGATAACAAACTGCTCCCGCACACATTTCCAACAAACTCAGGTGTGGTTTCATGTAGAGCAGAGAAAGGTCAAACTTTTCTCAAAGTCACATGTCAGCAGATATCAACACTTCACAGGTTCATCTTGATGTAGCTATACTCTACGGTATGTCTTTTAGTTTGTCAATTGAACCACCTTCTAAAGAGTATCAACAGTATATACACTGTGCACTGTGTAAATGTAACCGTATGGGACTCTGCTTTCAGGGAGTGTGTTGAGTGTCAGCACTTCAAGAGAGGACAGTACACCAAAGACAGCAGTTGCAGTAGAATCTGCAAAGATGACATTAAAGTAGTGGATGGACTAGGTGAGAACTCTGCCATTTGTTACCTCCTTACCGTGAGCTTACTGTATCTTAACCTGTGTTGCTAATGGTTACTGTTGTTTTTCTGCTGCTGATCATATCGGTAAAATGTTCTTGAAAGTAGATCCAAAGATATTATGCACTGATGATATGTTTTTAAAGATAACCTACTATATCTTAAAATATTTTTATTACCCTGTATCTTCTTCTTATCATCTTTATCCCACAGTTTTCCATGATAGAAATGCAGTGAATTGCTCATACAAAGATGAGAATGACTGTGTGGAGTACTTCCAGTATTACGAAGATGAAAGTGGCAAATCCATTCTGTTTGTGGTAAAAGAGCCAGGTACTGTATGAGTTTATGTGCATGCATGAGACATTTAAACCGTCAGACAACTGAGCATTATACAGTAGTTTAGTTACATTATTAGAACAGAATAGTGTGTTATTGGATGCCATTTCAGCCTGTGTCTGGCAGGTTATAGCAACAGGGGGACAGTGTGTGCATCCAGAGATGTATTCTTTAGAACATACTACATCATCAGCCATACGTGTTTCATCAGCTGAAACACAGCTACACTCTTCCACACCACAGAAACCACAGAGCAATTATGCATTGAATCATTGTGCAATGGCGTGTCTGATACTGGACTGCAGTGATTGCTTAACTTCATGAGTGTGTTCCACTGCTTAACAAACATCATGGAAACCAACACTGGAAATCATCTCTTTTCCTCTCTCTTCCTGCCTCTTGCCTCAGAGTGTCCTCAGGGTCCAGACATCATGGTGGTGCTCTTGGCCGTGGCTGGAGCCATTCTGCTACTGGGCCTTGTTGGCCTGCTCATCTGGAAGCTGTTGGTCACCATTCACGACCGCAGAGAGTTCACCAAGTTTGAGGAGGAGAGAGCCAAAGCCAAATGGGATACGGTGAGAAATAATTATAGTTAAAGCACTAATAGCATGCACTAACAGCTTCTCCTTCAGGGATCAATGGAGTACTGCAAATATAGTAATGGAATATGGCTGCCCTCTAAAGGGGAATGTCTAAACTGTACTTTACATCAGTGTGGGACTGAACTGAACAGCATTACCTCTGTTTTCATTTCCCAGGCTAACAATCCTTTGTATAAAGGAGCCACCTCCACCTTCACCAATGTAGCGTACAGAGGCACCTAATGACTAAATGCGATGAGAAAAACTCAGGGGTCAACGACAGAGGTGGAATGTAGTAGCAGAGAAATGGATGGGAAGAAGATACTTTACACTGTCAGGTGATCGGCTACAGTAGCTGAAAGGTTATTGCTGTCAACAACATGAATAATTGTACATATTGTAAAAATAACTAAAACTGTTCATGTAAGGCACAGACAGTAGCCTGCTGTTAGGCTTACTGTTTTTATACTATGTCATGTCTACAAACAACTACACTGCCAGTTTACAGTAAGGGGAATTGCTGCTGAAAGTGTCACTTGTCACTGTCAGTTCTTTGGTACTTTTAGGAGGCTGTTCTACCACTGCAACATTTGTTGTTTAACATTTATTTAGTATTACTTTTTTAGCTTTGTCACATTTTTGGGATCACCTAGTAATAAGTCGGTATAGAAAATACATTAATGCATGAACATTTCTTTTTCAGTGTTGTCCACTATGTTTCATGTATTATTTACACCTACGCCTTGTGTTTTGAAAATGCTGGCATTTGCTGTTCAGCTGCAGCCTATTTTAAATTGAAAATTGCAATTTCAAATGAATCACAGAAATGTTTACCAGTATAAGAAAATGTGTACAATAGTATTTTAATAACTTTAAGGGTTTTCATTTTACGTGGACCAATTCCATTTTTTCTAATCCAAATTTATTTGCAGTAATGATTTTGACAATAATGCAGCACTCTGCAGGGTTACAGTTACCTGTAAAAAGGAGTAAAACTCCTTAACTACAAATTCTAGGCAGACTTGGTTTACAGTGATGTTTGTGGTCTATATTGTTTTTGAATTGGATATCAGCAATGGTTTACACTTCCATTCTTTGACATGTTTCTTCATCCCTGCATTATCACCTGTTTTTGTGTTCTTTGGGCTTTTTATTGTTCATTTTATTTGTAAAATTGTATGAAAGAATTGTCTTGCCATTGCTGAATTTTAAGTTGTTTGATTTATTTAAATTTTCTACTGGCCCGCACTGTGTTACACTGAAATGCCATGTTCTTTATTTGTGTATATGAGCAGATTTTATATATAATCAAATTATATTGGCTATAATGCCCTGTTAATAGTGAACAAACTGTTTCGTAACCTCTGTATTGAAGAAAAGAGTATAACTGTAAGGTGTATTTTGCCCTTGCTCTGATCGTTTCTCAGGACATGACCTTCAAGTTCATTGCATTGAGGTTTTGCTACAGTTTGTTACACAGATGGAATGCAAAAAGATTAATTTTACCTGACTCCACCAACTTTTTGTGATGCTTGACATTTGGGTTCCTTTAAACAAATGTCTAAGCTTTTTTTTTTAAATTAAAATCAGACTTACAAAAGCCTAAAAGACAAGTTATTTGAGATTGATATTTCAGATCCAAAGTAATGTGCTGTTTAAAATGTTGTTCCCTTTTGTTCGAGTACAACATAAATGTTAAATGTTGATATTTGTGGATACTCAGATATTTTTAATTTATGTCTTCTTTGATTCGCAAAATGTCACAGACGTATCATATTAAAGAAACAGTCAAGCTAAGTTCTTACATTCAATTCAAACAAGTTTACTATGATGTGCGTGAAAAATACTAATAAAATGATTGTCAGTGTGCAGGGGCAGGAATATCCTTTGATCACATTTTGTCACCACCTATATGAAGTCATAAGCTGGTAATTCACATCTGTTCTTGCA
>JAVQJF010103953.1:0-18476 GCA_036023855.1 Gadopsis marmoratus
CTCTCTCTGTCTCACACACACTCACACACACTCTTCTCAGCTGTACCTGAAAACCCTTTCATGATTTATTATTCTTCATTAGCCACCACCACCACCACCACCACCACCACCACCACCGCCGGGGAGTCTGCGCATGGGCAGTCTGCGACAAGGCATTTATTTGGAATGACTGCTCCTTTACCGCCAGCACCTCGTTACCGCCGCCACGTCCCATGAAGTCCAGGGACTCGGTGAATTCCGGTAGATTGCGCCGGAACATATCTCACCGTTGAATAGTGTAAACAGATCCCGCCTCTCCGGTCCAACATGCATCGGAGTTATATTTCACTGTCATTTCACTGTTAACACCCAAGGTGAAAATGAAAATTGTGACAATTAAAAACAATTTAATAAACAATTTTTTTTTTTTTTTTTTTTTTTTTTGCAGGATTGGCAACTGCTCGGATTTGATCTAAATTCGCCTGCATTTACGTCTGCGTTGTCGGTATGACAATTTTATCAGTCTGGGAAAAAAACATGTGGAAAATGCCAGAAATAAATGAGCAAACTTTGTGAGAAAATTACAACCTATTTAGTGTCGTTTCATGCAGAAACTGCACTAGTTACTTAACGACTGGATATTAAAAAAAATTAAAAATTGGCACTATTTAATTGCAAATCTATATACTTATCATAACAGGCAATTATCTTATCTCCCCTTTAATTAAGCCACGTCATCGGTAACGTAACGAACATTGAATCACGCTGTAATTAATCAGGGGCGTCTAATGTGTTTAATACGGCCACGTCTGTAGGGTGAGATCACTGTTATGATGTTAGTCTGTCGGTTAGAAAGTGGCTAAAATATTTAAAAAAAAACACCTCTCTCTCTCTCTCTCTCTCTCTCTCTCTCTCTCTCACACACACCACACACACACACACACACACACACAGACAGAGAGAGAGAAGCAGGCGTGACACCTTGTAGCAGTTATGAAGCAATGATCAATGTCTTTGACAGACAGTGGGTTGATGTCTTAATCACCGTGAACGTGTTGATAATATAAATCGCTTATATTATGGATTCCACATTAGATTCACCCCTGTTTCAATTATAGCCTACACATGCCCGGCCTGGTACATGGCCGTAGCCTGTACACCGCTTCAATAAAAGTCTGTAAACATTTCCATTGAGGCGCTCTCCTCAATGCACCAGGTCTTTGTGAGGTGCCACATCAGTTCCCCCTATTTTTTGCCGTTTTTTGACGCACGTAGACATTTAATATCTCCCCACGACTATGACAAATAGTGTGTTTGGTGCTGCTGCATATGGCAGTTTTACATTGCAAAAGAGAGAGAGAGAGACATCCAGCTGCAGGAGAATGTTGCCTCCCCACGGGACAACAGGCGCTGCTGGAGCCACTTCCAGACACCAGGAGACAGAGATCAGGCTCAGGAGACATCAAGGAGCCATCAGTGTCTGCGCTCACATATACGGGCAGACTGATTTATGATGAAACTTTAAAGAAATCATTTATATTTCACCACCTCTAAATTGGTGTATGAAATTTTCATCCACAATGAAACACACACAAAAAAGTATATCTTAAGTCAAATAAATCAGCCCGGCCTGCTCCCGAGCAATTGACTTTGAAGTACATTTTCAACACTTTGGTGAGTGTGTTCATGTAGCCAAGGCTTTTTACTTCCCGTGCCTTCAGGTTTGAGCGAGGACAGTATGTCAGACTGATTGACAGAAGCACCTTTTGTAGGGTCTGCCCTGGCAATCGGCAACACAATTGGTGGCACAAGTGGCAAAATATTTCTGTAAGAATCATAGACCTTTTTTTTTTTTTTGCCTAATACAGAAATAGTTTTAAATCAAATATAATGCGGTTTTATCTTTGCAAAGTTTCATTTGTATTTCTTGGCTTATATGGGCTATGATAGCACCTCACATGTAAAATTAGAATTTTTATTTAACAGCAAAAAATAAATCTTAACTCATTAGGATTTTATTGAGGAAAGCCAAATACACTGATTTGTTAATGTCATTTCAGAATTGTTATATGATTTAAAAATATAAAAAGGCCTCCAAATGAGAAACATCCTGCACATTTGAGATTGGGCTGGTTTTGTTCTCACTTTTTAAAATGTTACTGCATCGTCAGTTTTTAATATTTTTACTGTATCAGTAATTGGAGGGAATGTTGCAAAGACGTGTCTCGACATTGGAAGGTGTAGTCACACCTTGCCGTTAAAGACATAAACCCTCAGTGGAATTGTGCAAGGAAAGGTTTCTCTCACTTCAAGGAGCTTTACTACATATATATAAATCGGCACTGTCTAAAAATAAAAGTGAAACCCAAGTAAAATAGAGAAGAGCGCATGCAGCAAGGCTTGATATAACTCAGGTGACTTGTTTGCTTTTTTCCTCCTCACTCTTACCTACATCTGAATCAAGGAGTGCTGCAGAGGTGTCTGTATGCTTTACACAAAGACATACTCTTCTCCGCCTCCCTCAGGAGCTCTCCGCGTTAACAATCCCAATTACACCAAGACCACCAGAGACAGCTGTTTTTATTACAGAGCCGCTCCTTTGTGCCGCCAACAAGGTATCTCCGCTGCTAGACTGAACACAGAGATAAAGCTACACTGAGAGACAGAGGCGAGGGGTGTGGAGTGAAGTGGATAAAGGCTCCTCGCAGTGGTGATGCCTTTATTCACAGCTTCCCCCTCCCTTTTCTGATCTCGTGGAGCTCTTTACATGTCGGAGCAGAAGGTCAATGCTTGTTGGGAGAGGGTCTACAAAGAGATCAGGCTCTATCTCAAGGCAACAGCAAATCACACATAGAAGGGGGTGTTTCAGCCACTAACAGCGGTGCTTTATTTATTCATCTGCTTTACCTGGGAAATGTGACAGGTTCCACAAGGAACATTCTGGCTTTAATGTGTTGTTTAAATGCATGCAACAAAAGGTAGAAGAAGCCTTCGGGGTTTACTAAATATCACACACTGTACTGCAGCTCTCAGAGGTAACAAGTGGCTCACCACTTGAGATAATGAAAGAGATTTCAAAAACTGCACTTGAATTGCAGCTCAACTGGTATACAAACCGAGAGATGGCTTTCTATTTGATCTCTGCGTGGTGCTAAATAAAAGCTCTCTTGATTATTTTTTGTAGCTTGATACAGAACTGCTTGTTTGTCTGTGACATTTTATTGGAGCTTCTTTTTCCTAAAATGGTTAATAAGACATGAACTGTTTGGACATCCAGTGTTGAGGCAGATTATGATGACATGTTGCCAATTAGGCTGCTTTTTTGATAAAATCTTAATTAGCATATGACAAAAGGGTTAGAACATGCAATAATCAAACACATAAGGACTGTAATTATCAAACACACCTTTGTATGTCACAATTTGCAGCCATAAAATTGCTTCATAAAAGATTAACCTTAGCACCTCTGTGTCAGCCCAGTAGCTCGAGACATTTCCATAGTGAGTCCCATTGCATAGCAAAGTGGAGAGCAAGGATGTGGAGGTTGGCCGTATAGTGCATCCCATCTTCTTGCAGAAGAACAGAGTTTGTGTGTCTCTTTGCAGTCCAACAATTAATCGTGGCTATCATTCCCTAATCTTAAAGCTGCATTAGTATATACTTTCTGGCCACTTGGGGACAGTGTAACAGGATGTAAATACAACCTTGACATATTACCTTAGAAAGTTATATGGCAAACAGTTGCCTCAATTAAGTTGGAAGTTTTCTTTGTTCCAAGATTCCCTCTTCATTTAGCTTGGTTTTCATCTCCACCAACTCCTGAGGGAAATTTTGGGCTCCTCAGTGGATAAATGCGCCACTATCCCAACAATTATTCGCAGGGTTTGTGCGTCTGCCATTTGGCAGCTGATTGCTACTAACCATGCTGATGACAGCGAACTTAAATGGTAAATTTGTCGGCCGTCAAAGCAAAACATTCAGCTGAAAGAAACTAAAATGCCAAGCTAACCTGGTCTAGTAGTGAAGCCAACCTCAGACCATGACTGATTAGAAGCCTGGAGAGTGAAGTGTGCCATGAGGTCAGGAAAACAAATAACACCGCCACCAATGTCCCTATTATGCACCAGGTACCAACCTTTGTGGGGGAGGCATTAGATTCTGGCCCAGCCCTGCCTAATGGCTGCAGGGCAGCAGATGATAAGGTCAAGCCTCATAATGATGTCACATACCTTTAGGTACTTCAGATCAATATCGAGAGAGGCGCGTTATACCTGACAGCCAGTCAAATAAAGCCTCCCTGGCAAAAGGAAAAAAAAATACTCGCTTTGAGATTGTCTCTTCTGATAAAATGAGATCCTCTCTCTCATGCTGCTGTTGGCAAAGATCATATTGGTGGAAGCCTGTGTGATCTTTAAAACAATGTGGTCATTCACACATCTGATAAAATATCCTCCAGATTTGACTGATCAACCTTGTATGACAGGACAAAAACAATAAAACCTTTTTATATTTAACTATGCAGTAAAGCTTTACTGTAATTACTATAAACTGCACGTGATGCACGTGGCTCTGTAGGATAACGTTTGACATGACGGACGTTTCTTTGAGTAAACCGAGCCTCGTGACAACAAACGCGATGGCAAGGAAGACAGCGTATATGAGGAGTTGCACCTGGGAGCATGTGACTGTAAAGAATGTGTATGTCAAGCGCTATACAAGTGATTAATGTAGCAGGATGATTGCAGAATTCTGTCCATCCTGAATGAACATTTCTTCTGCTTCTCTCATTAATTTGACTGTCCCACGCGGTAATACATTGCTTGTCACTGGGTTGTCTAATGGTTGATGCTAATTGACCTCCTTTCCCCCTTTCTTCTGCACAAATGAAAAGATTTCCTCCGTCCTGTGATGCAGCATGTCACAATCTGATCCGACAAATTAAAAAGCTCGCTGCTGTCACACTGTCATCATTCGAAGCCCTTGCCTCATCAGCTTTAATGATCATTTTCTTTCACTGAAACCACTGCAGTGCACTGCCAACCACAATGCTTAAGAGGGCACGTGTGACATATCTGAATGTTTTTCATGTGTGAAATCTTCTGTACTGTTAATCTTGAACTGTCCTTCAACCTACACATTAGGGTTTTTTTTTCTTTCAAGAACAAAGTTTTAGTTCATACTTTGTTATATTTCTAATTTTCCTTTTCTGAGTTTGTTCAACCAAGTAAATCTGAGGCTCGCACACATTTTTGAGAGCTCTACCTATATATGGAAAATATGCAGCATTTATTATTCATCACAACTCCCAATTGATGATGATATGTGATTTTAAAGGCTTAAAACATTACCAGTGTAACCTCCTCTTTAACAGCCTCAGATTATTTACAATTTGTCACATCTACCTGTCGAACACTGTCAAACTGTTAGGAGAGCACAAGTCAGCGCAGGACTTGGGTGTATTTATTGAAAATAAAAGGCAGGCGGGCAGTTCTGAGTGGATCTTCAGCAGAGGTGACGGATCAGAGAGGGGGGGGGGGACCTAGGAGGAGTCGTCTCGGAGAAACAGATGGAGGTGAACCAGGTTCGGCAGGACTCAGGTGTGGGACTGATCACAGAGCTGGTGAGACGATGTGGCGCCGAGTGGAGCACTGGCCCGGCATTAGTATTGCAGGTGATGATGAATGGGATGCTGCTGGGCTCCACAATCAGCTAGAGAAGGGGACCAGGAGTGTCTCGTCAGGACCCGGCCACACCCACCGCTCTAAGACACAGGCAGGCAACAGGGAGCGCAACACAAACTGTAAAAGTATAGTCAACCAAAAATGTAAACAAAATATACACAGAGCATATACATAACAGATACCCTAATTTCTTAATTACAGATGATAACAAATCTGAATTCACATTTACGTCAAGACTAAAATCTTTTCTGAACAGCTTCACACTGAATATTTATGTTTTTGTTATACTTGAAACATGTGAGCCATTCTGTGAAGCCATTGGCCCGAACATGATAGCAACACGAGAGCTCGGCCACTGCACATTAATGGCTGCAGAGCGATGGTGACTCTCATTACATGCAATCAGCTGCCCCATCCATGGTCGAAACAGAAATTGAGTGTGGCATTTTACCTGCTGACTTTGTGTGTATAACTTTATAATTTATGCGGTGTACCCGTACTATTGACAAAAACGCAGCGCAGTGATCAAAGCAAGCCATTCAGGAGGTTGGACAGGGCCACGAAGACAGGGCCTGTAACACTAATGATCTTCAAACGCTCGTCTATTTCACTGGGAGCTATGCACAACTCCCTAGCAAGTCCCCCGTCCTCCCCCTGGAGGTAATTGTGCCTGGCTGGTTAGGTGACAGGTGTCAAGTGGCCCCTCCTCAACCGATTCATCATGCTAAGCAGAGAGGAAAAGCTGATCTCAGTCTCTCCCTGTCTCTCTCTGTCTTTGTACTTTTCTTCTTGTCTGTCTCTTTCTTGTAACCTCAAATAACTACTTTGTCATTACCTCAGAGTGCCCCGACCACAGGTTAGCTTTGTTTTTTGACAGTGTATGGAATGCAGCATGCAGTCAGAGCTTTGTCCACAACTTGGTTCATGATGTCGAGTAACAAACTGTCATGTGTGCTTATTGAGCACAAATGAATATATGGTGTGTCTGCTTGTGCATAACAGAGAGACAGTATGGCTGAAATACTGATCATTTTGAACATTAATTAAACTGCAAATTATATTTTTGAGTAAAATATGGCCATAAAAATGTCCTAAAGCCCAAAGTCGTGTCTTCAGATTGCTCATTTTGCCCCACCAACAGATCAAAACCTACAGATATTCAGTTTACAATTATATCAAACAAAAGTCCTCACATTTGAGAAGCTTAAACTGGGAAATATTTGTCATCTTTGCTTTTTAAATGACTCAATTTATGATTATAAGTTATCAGAAATGACTGTTAATTGAATAATTGGCCACTAATCATTTCAACACCAATTATTTCTAACCCAGCGTTCCTTTGAAGCTGGAGTCCTCGCAGAGAAACTGGTAAGAGTTCAGCGAGTAACTGAGTGAAAATACTGCTGAAAAGGTTGGCGACCCCTGAGCTGCTGACAGGCAGGTTAGCACACCGGGCCAGAAATCATGGTAGAGATGTGGAGAGAAACAAATACAGTCTACATTTTGTGTGTGTGTGTGTGTGTGTGTGTGTGTGTGTGTGTGTGTGTGTGTGAGAGAGACCACACCCTCACCATGCCCGCCTGTCTAAGCAGAATCCCATAGGGACCTGCCATACACACGCTCCCTCACGCACACACACACACACACACACACACGCGCGCACACACACACACACACACACACACACCCCAGTCATTAATTCCTGCTTTGCATCTCCACACCATGTAATATTTATGGGTCACCGCAGCTTTGTATTCACAAATGGAAACGCCAAGAGAAAAAAGGGAGAAGACACGATACCTCAATCAATTCTGTGAATAAGGTTCAGATTGTCACATCATGGCTTTTTTCCTCCACTCAGCCGGTGCTTATGCAGCATTCTTTTCTTTGACCTCTAAACAAGTGTTTTGTATGAGGGATTGTCAGACACAACCTTTGAGATGGAGTCATATTTAACTCCTTTAGAGTTAAAAAAGCTCAAGGCAGAGCTATTATGAACGTGACTGCAAATTTTATATCTGCAGAATTTGAAGAACAACAAAACTGCATTAGTCAGTAAAAACAAATGCAGACTTAATGCATTTTTTTTGCCAGATATGACACTGGAGTAGAAATGACACGCAGCATTCTAGTACAAACATTTGCTGCTACTCAGAATCTCCACAATAATCAAGGGAAGTCTTTGGTGCATTTTTCCCCTTCTACATCTGACAGATCATAATTGGGGGGCTTTTTTTCCCCACTTCCTAAGATGTTGCCTGAAAACCTGTGATGCAACAGTGGGAGTCATACCCTCGCTACCTTTCAAATCAACAGTGTTGTCAAAACAGAGCCCTGAGTTACCCCCAGTAGAGCATGGCTCACCAGACCCCTGTAGAGATTTGAGGACCACTTTGGAACTCTAATCCACTCAAAATGTGCTGATAATTTTCCTTGCCAGGACACTCTCTGCCTGGTGTCACAAGAGTGGCCTCCCGGGAGCAGATCAGCCAATGATAACAAAGTAGCCAGATGTCTGGCGCTGGCAGAGTCCCAGAAGCCAGACAGCGGTACGCAGCAGCATCCGCTGTGGGCCACAGATCAAAGATACCTGAGAATTACTTATGGGCACAAAATATGTGTTGCTTACTCTACAGTTCCCATTAATAACAATCTGGGAGAATTTGTATTTCTAATTAACTCTTTTCTTTCGGCATACAAAGTGCTGTAGGTTGTCTAAGGCTGCAGCAGCAATTTTTCTGTGGCAACTGCGAGTCGACAACAGGAAGTCGGATGTAGCACTGTCTGAAGGAGCCAGATCAGCTTTAAATGCAGTTCTGAGGCTCAGAACACCCCCCGAATTGCCTCAATAAACAAACAAACAGTCTAAGAGTCAGCGTATTTAGATTTAATCGTGCTGCACGGTGCCCCCTTAGACTGGCCCTTGACGTGTTGATTCAACTGAGGTGTGATTGTCATTAGCAATTTAATTCTTGGCAAATTTGTATTCTCAAATTTTCTGAAACTGAGGAGGTGATACTTCCTGTGAAGTGAAGACCGGTCCCACCAGCATTTCCAATACATTTACAAATTGTAGCCACCAATGGATTTTGACTCGCACTGATGTACGTGTATTTTCTACAGGATTTGAAGCCATGGCTTGTTTTTCACCATTGTTGTTTGTGTTAGTCAGACTGACATTTAGAAGCATTGCAGTTCCATGTTGTTTTCTCCTGCAGGCCCTACACTTCTCTTTTAGAGTTTTCCATTTATTCCATCTTATGTGTTGTGTTTAATACACAGATATTTAGAGTAGACTTTGAACTTAGAAGAATAGTTAAGCTCTCTCTGCCTAGGGAAGGCGTTTGTTGCCTTTTTTCATCCTTATGGGAGGAAGAGGCGTATTTCATCTCGCACACATTTGTGCATATTTTGTCAGGCTTCCTATGTTCTAGTGCACTTAAAAGTCATTGTTCAATGGATGGATGATATGCATCCCATGCAATGTGTGTGTGCACTGTATTGTATTAATTATTAAGTATAGAAAGTGTTGCTTCTTGTCCGTATTTGATGGAGAATCCCCCCCATACCTCGCCACCCCTTCCCCTAATTATGCATAGTACCTTTGCTGGTGCATGGTTCATGCATATTCTCATTTGCATTGCTCCCTTGAATGTGCTATCCGCTGGCTGGAATCCCTTAAAGCAAACAGTGAACACTGCCCATCATCAGATCTTGATTGCAACCTTTTCTCTTATTAATCTGTTATTCTGCTATGACTGTCAGTGTTTGAAGTGCACAGAGGAACAACTATCAAACAACTAATATTGAGGTTTCAATGGTTTTGGCTTTTAATGGAGATATGTAATATCTTGCTGTCCTAAGTTATTCACCTCTTATATGCTTGTGCTCACTGTACATCCTCATTGTAGACAAGAGATGCTAAACAACCCTTACACAAGCCTATCGCTAACGTTTGATTGAAGCTGAGCCTCATTGTGTCGGCTAAAATACACTGACAATTAACAAAAGAACCAAAAATATTCATCGGCTGTTATTAAATAATTCATTTTTGCTCATATGAAGCTTCTCACTGAGAAGACGTCTTTTACGAGTGTATTTAAAGCCCCGTACCAACATCCAGTCCCAGTACCTTTCAGGGTTACTCCAGGTCATTTTTTTAATGTCGTTTACTCGAAAATGTAACTTTAAAACGAGGCTTAAAACTGCCTTAGTGAAATCCTGTCTCCCAGCTCCTGCAGCTCATCACTCCTAAAACAGCCACTCTCATCCACCCCGGCCCCGACCGTTATTAATGTGCGCTGAATAATTTAACGGGGTAAAATTACCATGCTCTTTTGAAAAGATTTTTGCCTACACAATTAAAGAGCATTATAGTGATTTTTAGTTGAACAAGAATTATGACTGTTTTCCCTCCTCTCTGCTACACTTTCTGGCTCCCTTGTTATGAGCTGTGGGTGATCGCAGTTATAACGGCCTGCTATTCCCTGCTTCTGTCTGAATGCTAGGAGAGGTTGTGCTCAATGTCTGACCTGTACCGTGATGAGCAGCTAATGGATAATGGATGAAGTAGTATATGTTCAACTTATGCTGAAAGGACCCCCATAATGGCCTACTGGCCCCACCAAACACGGGCTAAATTTGGGCTGTTAAAAGGTGCAGGCTCAGTCTGGTGGTGTTTAAGGCGCCTGGCTTGAAATAGCTGCTTACACTCCACATGGCAGCAGGTGTTAACGTTTTTTTTTACCTCTTCACTGAATCCACATTCTAAGTCAAACAGAACTGAGAAAGGATAATAATGGCTTGTTTTATGAAAGTTTGTGGGCTGCGGACAGTGCAATATTATATTGCTGTTGTACGATATCAGCATCAGCAGGAGTGTTTGCCAGGCCTTCACTCTTATTCCATGCGGACAACTGTCCACATCTCAACCACAGGCCAACAATTGGCAGTAATTGGCACGTTGCCTTGGCTGTCCTGGGAGAGATCTGAGAGTGCATACGGCCACGGACAGGCTGCCCTTTCCACCAATTAGAGAGTTGTCTACCCGTGGGGCGGGGGCTGGGGGTGATCTACCTCACTGCTACCTTGTCTCTTGATGAGAATGATTTGTGGAGATCCCTTTTCTCTTCACTCCTCTCTTCCTCCTTGCCTGCCTCTCTCTCTCTATCGCCACTGAGGTATTACTGTTGTGAACTGCTAGTGAGAGTCTTCAGTCAAGGACCCCAACCAGCGACTGACAGCCTTAAAGTAGCAGTCAGTGGGACATTCACATTAGAGGTGCTCTGACAGTCAGGCTGTGCTAGACAGGCCTCCCAATGAAAATGCCCCACACAGCTCTTTGCTGCCGGTTTCCTAATACATAACTTGCTGGCTCTCTTCTCTGTATGAAATTTTTTTTTTCTACCAGTCAATGTGACACTGAATTGGGTTTGGCAGAAGCTGAAGTTTCTCCGAATGGCTGAACTTTAGTCTTTTCTTTTCTTTTTTATTCTCCACACTTTCTCTTGTTGCTGGTGTATTGTCTTTTATTTATTTTTTGTTGCTTCTCCAGGCATAAGCAGTGTGTTGTAGCTGCATGGCTTTATTATGACGGCTTTGACGCAATGATAGCAAGTGTCTCATGCGGTTAGAAATATGCAGGCCACACAAGGTACCATGGGACCCCAGTCCAAAGGATCACAGGCCTCAGTGCATGCTGCTAACGCTCCCCAGTTTATCCCACAGGGAAGGCTGCGTAACCAACCCCCTTATTCTCTCCCCTCTCTGTCCCTTTTGTCCTCAAAGCCTGTGTCTCTCTGCATTTCACTTCAGTAAGTATGAGGAGGCGAGGAGATGCTTCCTATACTCAGAAATATGTGTCAGGCTATTGGGTTATGTTGTGTTGCAATGTGATGTAGAGGGCAACAAAGCAAGTGCGCACAGAGAGGGAGAGAAAGGAACAGCCTTACATATTCTCTTTAATCCATCATGAGATATTCAGAACTAGGTTAAGTTATAGCTCATGTTACCCAACACGTCGGCATTTTGAGCACGTAACAAGATCACTACTTAGGGGCTATGGTACCGTGTTTTTTTTCTTTTCTTTTCAGTCAACGATTAGCACAGGTAAAGCCCAGCCTTCACCACAGGTTGACAGGCTCATGGTAAAGCAGCTTTATTTCTCTGCAAGGACGTACATGGGGGGGGGGGGCTACCTAATATGCTGTCTGGCCCCGGGGCCTGTGGGAGTGTGGTTGGATTATTATGTTAATGCATGTGCCTCCTGCCCTCTCCTCAGTCCCAGCTGGCCTCCCTGTCGTTAGGAAGTGCTTTGCTCTGACAGAGGAGTAATATGCTCCGTGATTGAGGGGCCAAAAGATCGAGCTCTATAAGAGAGGGGCCGCCACTGATAAGCATATGATAAAAGTGCCAATGTACGCGAATGCCTCAGAGACATGGAAGATGATTTAGCAATTCCTATGGATTTCAGTGGGAGAGTGAATATGTATAAGGCTGTGTGGTCCTTTTTGTGCAGCTGAATTTAATTGCCCATAGCATTATATCCCATGCCATGTATTTTATTGTACTTTTATTGCATGGACTCTTTCATTATGACACATCCACCTGTAAATATGTTGGCTCCCACTGAACAAGCCATGGTGTGATGCTTTTAATCATCCTGTAGGAACCAATATGAGATTTAAGAGAAGATTTGGTTTAGTGTGGTTCGTAATGTAAATAAAGCAATTAGGTGACCTCTAATTTTGAGTCCTGTCAGTGAAAACATTCAATCAAACCTGTATTTTAAGCTGTGTTGCAACAGAGTAGCTTCAGTGGCTGTCTGTGTGTTGTTTAGGTGCAGTAATGTGTAACAGCCTTAATATTAATTGATGGAGAGTTGGTTAAGTCAGTGTAACTCCATCAGGAAACATGATGACACTGTTCTGCCGGATGGCATTACCCTGCAGATCTTTGTCACAACCTCTCACTGAATCAACTTGACACAAAAGTAAATCGGGAGGTGAGAGTAAAAAACTTCTTGTGACTTGTCAAGGAGGGGAAATGCTTGGTTGCACTGCTTTGGATCCTGCACATAATTGTGTAAATATGTCAGCCAAACAGAGGAAGATCTCTCCCTTTAAACACTTGTCTTTTTCCTCCCGCCTCCTCAGGAGCGCTCGGGTAGCTACATATTAGCTTTGTGCGGGCCAATTCACAAAGTGTGTGCGTTGTTTGCGTTTTGTCGGGGGTTTGCTTTGTTTGCTTTTTAATCAAGTTCAATTTCGTCTCCATCAATGCAAGCTCTTTCCACACCCCTCTTTCTCATGTCTGCCCGGATTATAGTGTGTCTCCTTTTGCTGAGGAGCCTTCACTGTTGTTATTGTTTGTTCCCTTTTATGGAGCCCCAGCTGTAATGAGAGGAAGGGTATCTGTGGGTAATGGGTGGGTAAATACTTTGCTGTGACTAAACGTCAGAACACGCGTGGTGGTAACACAAGCAGTTGTTGTGCTGCTTTTGAGAAGAAGGCAAAGAAAGACAAAGAGTAAATGGAGAAGCCATTTGAGGTGTGTTTCTACCTGATTTTATTCCAGATCATCAAACAAAATATCTTCAATCACTGCTTTTCTGCCTGCGTGAACTTAGTTTCAAAATGATTTACATATCTTGTAACTCCATGCTTACCATTTAGAGATGTTACTAATTCAGGCTACATCCACTTTGTTGACTGAAACAATTAGACAATTAATTGATTAGTTTTATTGACAGAATATTAATTGTGAAATATTTTGATAAGTGATTGATCATTTACAGAATTTCTAAGCCTCTCAAATGTGAGGATTTGCTGCTTTTCAGTTTTAGATCCTTGCACATTAAACTAGCAATTATTGTCATTGTTGATTAATCTGTAGAGTTTTTTTCTTTATTAATTGGTTAGTCTATAAAATATAAAAAAAAAACATCCCAGTTTTTCAGAGTCGTAGCTAACATCTTCAAATGTCCTGTTTTGCCTGACCAGCAGTCCAAAACCCAAAGATATTCAAACATATAAAACAGGAAAACAGTTGCAAATCATCACATTTGAGAAGCTGGAACCTTTTCTGTGGCATTTTTGCTTGAAATTTGACTGAAACGATTAATTGTTTATAATTGATTATGGGTTGTGGATCATTGGTCAGACAAAATATGACATTTGAGAGAGAATCTTTCACTTCTTTTTATATTCCATAGTCCAAACAATTAATTGAGAAAATAAATTGTCGGATTAACTGATAATAAAAGTAAGCTCTACATTTCTTCCTTCTTTTATCATTGTTTTGTCACAATGTCTTGTCTGACATCCTCAAAAAGGCTTTATATTGCTTCAACATAAACTCAAAGATGTCCAATACGACATGGTTTTACTGAACGAAAATAGAATCTAAGTACGTGTCGTTTGCCTAATTTTGGAGTGCAGTTTGTTCTAGAAACAAGTTGTTACTTTTCACTTATTTCAATTATTATTTTCACGAGGGTCTGTTTGTGCTACAATTTCCTGACCAGAGAGTGTAAATGCAACAAATAGAAAATTGTCAGAGCAATGAAGAATGAATAACAAGTTAAATTCTGAAGTTACATTCAATAAGTCACATGCCTTTACTCTAGATACAAGGCCTCTGAGGCACAATTAGGTTGACTTCACTTTTCACTTATATCCATTTAGATCCATTTGGGGCTCTGCAGTTGTCATGTAAATGTCATTTTTTTTTTTCACGAGATGGTGACTCTTCACTCACGTTTGGCAAGATGGAACGGGGGCACTTTGATTGTTACCCTCTCCTTTGTTGTTTGTTAAAGGCCTTGAGGTTTGGCAGCCATTGTCTTTATAAACTCAAAGCTGTGTTAAATGCAGCCCCAGCCCAGCTAATGAGGGGGAGCCTTCAAAACCTCCACGAGATGATGCTGTCAAATGGGTGACATAAAAACGTTGCATGTAATCCCCCTGTGCAGACCCTGGGTGTAAATATGCCAGCTCCACCATTTTCACAGCGTTTCCTCCCAGTTCAAACAATCTCTCTCCCTCCTCTCTCCCTCCCCGAAAACACAATGACAGCTCTGCGATATTCTTCTTCAGAATATGTGGCTGCCTGCGACCAATGAAACAACCAGGAACAGCTCTGATAATCTCCTTCATCCACATTGTGGGTAAGACACCGCTCTATTCTTCTTTGTTTCTCTGGACTGAAACTTGTGACACTCACACATCTTTGTACTGAGCATGCTCAGGATTTCGGGTGTGATGCTTAGAAATGAATTCAGTGATTTTTGGGCTATGGATTGGTGCTGTTTGTTTGCATGGTTGCATGTTTGTCCACACAGTATCAGGTTACTTGCAAGTGACTTAAAATCAAAAGAAGCAAACAAAACAATCAAAAGGCTTATATAGCACTCATAGTCACTGGGAACCTTGTAAATTATGCCTCTAATGTCTTAAATCTAACTTCAATGTTTAAAATTTTGTTGGCAAAATAATATTAACTCCTTGATGCAGAATATATAGAAAATATTGTCAGAGTTAGTATTTGATAGCTAATTACATTTTCCTGCTATAGGTGAGGTCCCTTTTAAACTGTAAGATGGAAGCATAAATGGCGATAAATGTAAAGCCATTCATCCTACAGAGAAACATACTGTATCTATCCCAGTGGGATTTCCAGGATCTGCCAATCTCTAGTCACTCTAGAGTTAAGTTTAATAAATATAATGACTTTGTAAAGCCCTAACTGGACACAGCAAAACGATAGAATGTACATACCTTGATTTTGTTTTTGTAGTGTTGAAAATTGTCTTGTTGCATGTTTGAATAGCTTGCAAGATGAAACTTCTCTTGAATTTCTTAAATGAAATTAATTTGCAACAATTATATATTCAGTAAGCATAATTACCAGTCAATTAAAATGAGTGGCGCACAAGGCACATACTTGCCCACACACTATTTAACTGTCCTTGTAGACGTGACCCACACATGTTCCTCATCCATCCCTTGCCTCCGTCTAGTTTTTCTGCACATCACGCTGCAATCCATACTGTGGCTCCTCATTTGCAGGCTCCGTGTTTTGTGTGGTCCCTCTTTTGCTTTCCATGGATCTCTCTGCAGGGAGCTGAGCTGACAGACTTGTCTGATTGATGTATTGGGGGGGGCGTCTCGTCAGCTATTGTTTTCCTCGCCAGCATTCAGTGGCTTCACTCACCAGCCTTATCTGTCCCTCTTATGTGGATATGGATGTGTCAGATTCACTGTACTGCAGGGGGAGATTCTGTAACCTATGAGCATAAACTAAAGCACAGGCCTTACTTGTATTTTATTGTGGTGTGAATTTGCTGGTTGTACTACTTTGCCCTCCCTTGTGACTTTTCTTTGGATGCATTTCCCGACTTCCATATCAAGATAGTCTTGACTCCATGCAAGTAGTGTACTCGCCTTAAGACTATGAATAGTTTTCTTCTAGTTTGAGTGTGTACCTGAAAACTTCCCACAGTTCCCACAGAACTTTCCTGTATGTCGGTGGTGTATCTACCCCTTCCCCCTTTGATGATTCTGCCCAAAACTCCTTAAATTCACAAGAGAATTCTTAAGAATTCTTGAAAAACTGCTCTCTGGCAGTAGATGTGTTACTGCCAACCCGTTCACCTTCTTGATGAAGTGGGCAAGGCTGGAAGGTTGGAGAGGCTGGATGTCCGATCACGGCACAGGCCATTAAAGATGAAGCACTGGTGTGTGGTCAGAGGCAGAGGGGAAAACCAAGCCAGGCATGCGGATGGTGGGTGCTTGCACCCTCCCTCATAGCATCACAAACCAGGCCGACACTTCCCCCAGTAATGAGCAGGGGCCCAGACTATGGGGTCAATTATTCATACCCAGTCAGCTGGGAGAGATGGAGCGAGAGAGGAGGGGTGTTGAAGCCTCATCGAATCCTACAATTCTACCACAGTGGGCAATGATTTTTTTTGTTGCAGTGCTGCCTCCATCCACACAACTAAATCTAAGCCCAAGACTTGTCTGGATGGATGAAGTGTAACTTTAAAAGGCATACATGAGTGACCACTCACTCCAGTGGCCATCCAGCAGCAGTAGCCATTCTCTGGCCTCACAATTACTGTGTTGAAAGGACAGACATTGATCGTCAACACACTACAGCTGTTTCCAAGAACTGTTATTATGCATACAGTACACCATGTTGGTTCAGTTATCAAGGGCGAATTACTCAGTGTGGAGAGCCTCAGGTTCAGGTTTTGGTCGTGTCTGTTTGTGCTACACATGGACGATGTTACTGAATTAGCATTGTAGATGCTTTTGTAGGTGTTGCCGCTACTGAAAATATTAGGTCAAACACAAATGGAAATGCTTCAAGATCCTCAAGCAAAGCATCACAGGGGGATCATGGTGGCAGTTTTCTTGTTGTTGTCAGAAACAAATGAGCAGTTGATCATTGGCAATGCAGCATGGAAGGAGCAAAACCTATTTAGATGCTCCCCTTCACATCCATTTAAGACAGGATGGAAGACATTGATGGAGCAACCCATGGGAATGAGAATGACTCCTCCTTTCAAGGCCATTTTGCCACAGCAGAAATTTCCATGTCGCCATGTTTAGTGGCAATATTTCTGGCGTAAGGATAATCCATTTAGGTGACAGATTGCTGAGCTTTTCACTCACAAGTTGCATACCAGTCTGCATTTTAATAGTTCAGTGCAAGTGGAAGAACAAATCTAGTTCTTACTGTACAAATGGATGAGAGCATGTGCTCCATGTATAATCTGAGTATCAAACAGTCAACCCCTGTAGGGTGGAAAGGTGCAGACAAACAGACGTTTGTCTGTAGCCTTCAGGTTTAATTCATATGAGTTGCTTTTAATTTGATTCCAATGTGACCAAGAATCAAAGAATCCATAGAACCTAGTCATATCACTCCTGGAACATAATCTACTTTTCTGTTGTCCATCCATATTCTCTGTGTTTTCCGGTCTTTCTTTCATCAAAGAAACAGCTAAATGTGTTGAAAATATGTCTCAAGGAGGGTGACATAGAAGGTATTTATATTTTAACAAACAGATGGCTCTTTATACTACTGCAGCAGTAATTTGAGTTGATATATTATTGTTTTTATTTTGTAACTTGCAATAATGGCAAGTAGGTAGGTATCATCGTGAATAATAATAATTACCAGAACTCTGTAGCCGCTGCTCATCTCTGCTTGACGCCGGTGGCTCAAGGCTACATTAGCCTCTACTAGCACAACAGACCTGAATCTCCGACTAAACTGCTGGTGGTCAAGTTGCATTGTGGGTAATGTAGGTGCAACATACAGCAACAATTTATCATTAAATATTACAATTACACAGAAAATTAGGATTCTCTACAAGACGTGGTGTTTGTGGTCAAAATTAAAAGCCAATCAGCGCTGTGATCATGCTACAGCTAGGTGTTTCCCATCATGCCCTGGGGCTTGCAGTCGGTGGAGGGCAGCTGCGGTGCCTGGCTCTAAAAACTGCAGCCGCTTCGATCTCGTGAGGTTATTGTTGCCCACGTGTGCATGACGTCACAGCAAGTCTGAATCAAGTCGGACACAAATCTAACTGGCATGGCATTGTGTGGCGATCGCTGGCGATCGATTCTGCGCAGGCCTGGCTCATCTCGAACCAGCCTGTTATCTCTGGTCCTGCTGCATGGATTTTGATACTTCTCTTATAAAACCTCTCCAGTATGAGCTGGATCAGTGCCGTATTCATTGGTCACTGCCCGGGGGGGGGGGGGGGGGGGGGGGGGGGGGGGGGGGGGGGGGGGGGGGGGGGGG
>JAVQJF010103978.1:0-11136 GCA_036023855.1 Gadopsis marmoratus
GGAAATTGAAGAGTTTTAATGTTGACAATACTTTTTTGAAAATGTTTTATTCTTGTTTTATTGAATCTGTTTTAACTTTTTCTTTCATCAGTTGGTTCGGGTCACTCAGACCGAAAGACAGAAATAGGCTGCAGGCTGTTGTGAAGGTGTGCAGCAAAATAGCTGGCGCTACATTAGTCAGTCTTTCTCACCTACATAACACCAGGTGCTTGTGTAAGGCTCAACGCGTTATTGCCGACCCTGGCCATCCCCTAAAGGAGGAGTTCCGGTTACTCCCATCAGGGCGTAGGTACTATCTGCAGAGGTGCTCCACAAATAGGCACAAGAAGTCTTTTGTTCCCGCTGTCTTGAGCCTGCTAAATAACCTGTGGCTGCTGCTAATCGTACTTGTCTATCTGTTGTCTTGTCCCTTTTTGTTGACGTTGCTTTTGTGTTTCTGTGCCGTATTTTATGGCTTACAGGCCAATTTGCCCCTCGGGGACAATAAAGACTTTTTGACCTTTGACCTTTGTCAGGCTGCAGAAAGACGTCACATATTTTAAATTAGGTCTGGTGCAAAAATGAGTCCGTGAGCCAAAAAATCCCCGAGTCATTACTTTGTGCTGTGCCTCCAAAGTCTTAACGTTGACGTGCACGAACACCTTCCACTGCACGGCGAGATGACGGCAAAAGAGAAGTCTTTATTTTCCAGCCGTCTTGTCGTTAAAAGGCAGACGTGTGAAGCTGCCGTTTGCTGTCGGCGGTTCAGGGGCAGCTTGCGTGAGACCAGAGGCGAAGATGACACCAAACGTCTCAGCAAGTCTTCGCACCGGCGACGACAGAAATGAAACTTCTGCCGAACGAGGAGGTTGTTTGAACTGCGTGAATGCTTACTTTTCTAGAAAACAAAGAGGAAGCTTCTGAGCAGAGAAACATAATAGAGCTGAATGTCATGAAGAACATGTGAAACAGGAAGGATGGTGTGGGTATACGCATGTATGTGTGAGTGAGACTTTGACTCTGTGGTCTGCTTGTGGGTCGGCGCTCGCAGACAAACTCTAGTTCCTCCCCTGCCGAGTGTCAGTCGGCTGCAAAGACACCAGACTGCTGGACGTCCAGACAGCAGCAGGTAAGACCTATTTTTTTAAGCGTTTCTGTGGCGCTGATTCTCCACAGGCAAATATCTAATGTCCCTTTAACGTAGGCCTGTTCTAGTCCGCTTCATTTTACTGAGGTTTGAATGAAACCAAAACTATTAGGCCTGGTTAGAAACCGCTAGAGGCGCGTAAGAAGATGAAACAAAAAGGTGAATTAGATGGAACACCGTTTGAGAATCCGTCTGCATAGATGGAGACCCTGTTTCAATACAGCCAATCAAATCAAATTTAAGTTGGACTTAAGTTTGGGCTGTTTAGATATGAATTCTGGGTAAATTAAGATTTTTAAAACAAGACAAAAAAACATGGCCGACCGAGCAAACGCATCAAGCCTCTCGGCTCGGTTCACTTCAGCCAAAGATGTTTGTGTGCTGGAAGAATTCGACAGTTTCCAGGACGTTTTACTGGGAAACGTCAGCCAAGAGTGTAAAACAACAAAACAACTGCCAGTAACCGTAAGGAGTAAAAGATTGTTGACACATTTGACCTGGCTGTCTAATAATGATGCTAAAAGGTTTCTAGGACGCAGATGGGCCTGTGAACAAACCGCCGCTGTAAAAACACACTACAAACCCAGCCAAACAGGACATTTAAACTAAAAAAAAAAAAAAACAAGTTCAAAGACACGAGAAATAATTCATATGAGAGAAAATTAAACACATTATTTACGTGACAGCACATGAACGCAACACGCAGTAAATATTCCCGTTGCCTGGATGGAGGACAGCAAACTAACTGTGTCACCTGGGAAGATTAAAGTCTTCAGAACATAAAGACTGCAGTGGATTACGTGCTCATTTCTAGTAGCTGACCAGAGGCGTTTGTAGTGTTAGCTGCCTGGCTACACTGAGGAGGGGACACTGCAGCACCAGTGACATTAGTCTCTATACTCCAATGTGTATATGTGGGACTATCACCCTGAGAAATACTCGCAGTATCAGAGTACGCTCACCCAATACAGGGCACACAGGTTCATTAATGGTAAAGGTGATAAACTACAGCTTTATTCCATGTTCACAAGAACCAGGAGGACCACGCAAAAAGAAATGCAAGAACACAGGAAGGTATCCTGCCCCCCTCAGCCAGATATATATACTGCACACGAACACACACTCTTCCACCTGAAGGCCTTCTGGGCTCCAGCAGGAGGTTTTCTTTATGCCAGCAATTAAGGGTCAGAGAGCCTACACTCATAGACTGGGGGTTACAGCGCGTAACCAGCGTACGCCAGTGTTTTGGCCATTTAACTGGACCAACGTGTCTAACACAGCTCCAGAACTCTGATGCTCCAGAACTCTGATGCTGCAGAACCTGATGCTCCAGAACTCTGATGCTGCAGAACTCTGATACTGCAGAACAACAACTTGCTCGCTGACTTCTAAGCGGATGTTGCGGATGTTTATAGGCGATGGACGCCGTCAGTCGCACAGAGAGTTTCACCTCCGCGTGTTCAGGTCTGACCGCGGTCGGCTACAAAGCACCTTGAGCGCCCGTGTCGTGTCGTGTCGTGTTGTCGCTTCCGGGGTGCAGGACGTCACCCTGCCGTCTGCTCTCGCCCCTCCAGGTCCACTGCAGCGGCCATGAGTCGGCGGCGGGTGTCGGTGAAGCAGCTGGGCGCGGCGGACTGTCAGGGCTGGCTCCTCCGCAGGAAGGGCCGCAGCTTCCTGGGCAGCAAGTGGAAGAGATACTGGTTCGTGCTGAAGACGAGTTCTCTGTACTGGTACTCTGACAAGATGGTGAGTCACGGCAAGACTCAAATTCAGACGGCGGTTCCTGTTTTTAACAGGCTGCATTAGATACATGAAGGCTTTTACTATCTGACTCTTGTTTTTTTGTTTTTTTTTCACTTCTGCAAAAGTTACAATGAACTATTTCTGTCCGCCTGTTGCCTAAACCTCCTGCCTGTGGTTGCGGTTTCTGCTAAACGTGCTGTGAATAGGAATCGAAACGCGGGTCTCGGACTAAATAAGCAAATTCACGAGCCGCAGCGTGCACGCGGCCCAGGCGCAGCGTGCACGCGGCCGCCCTCTGACGTGTCGCGTCTCGTGTGTCGCAGGCCGAGAAGGCAGAAGGCTTCATCAACCTGTCCGGCTTCACCATCGAGCAGGCCAAGCAGTGCCGGAAGAAACAGTGAGTCGGAGAGTCGAACCTGCAGCCCGCGCCGAAGACCGTCGCCCTTGTGGCGCCTCCTGTGGCCGTCCGCTCGGTGTGCAGCGTGCTAACTGTGTGTTGTGTTGCAGTGCCATCGCAGCCAGCCACCCGCTGGTCGTGGCCGTCGTCGTGGCCGCAGAGAGCTTCGCGGACATGAACAGGTGAGTATCGGACCCGCTCCGGTTCTCCCTGGGAGGATGGTTCGGGTCTGGGAGGATGGTTCGGGTCTCACTCCTCCCGGCCTGCCGCGCGTAAGTGACGTCACGTGAGCCAGCAATTGTGGCAACTTTGATGCTCCCTCTAGCGCCGCCGCCAGGCCACCGCGTCAGCGTGTCCAAGCCTTTAGTTTGTGACCTTTCTGCGACAGACGGGGCAAAGTGTATTGAACTGAGCCCGATGGTGGCGCTAGAGGAGAAGTTGGGGGGGCGGGGGATTCATCCTCTGAGGAGCATGAACGTCCCCACGTCGGGGCAGGGGGCCGGGACAGATGTAGTTCCTCCTCCTCCTCCTCCTCCTCCTCCTCCTCCTGTCGTTTCCTCTCGTCGCCTGCTTCTTGTTTCGAGCTGCAGCGTCAGAACGATGAGTCAGCGTGTCGAGTGTTGTGTTGCAGGTGGATCAGTAAGCTGTCGGAAGCGGCCGAGCCGTGCGGACAGGTCAACGCTGAAGGTCAGCGGGAGGAGATGCTCGATGAGCGCAGGAAAACGACTAAATATATATATGACGCACCTTTTTATCGTTCTTCTTCTGTGGTCCTCCTTCCATTCTTTATTCCCATCCTTATTCCTGTGGGCCGTTTTCTTTTCCTCGTCTTCCTTTCTTCCACTTTTATGTCTCGTGGTTCTTTGTTTTTGCTTGTTTTTATCTCTGCTGCCGTCTTCCATTCTTCTCATCGTCCCACCTGTCTTCCGGTGTCTTTCTTTCCTTCTTCATCTTTCTTTTGAAACCGCTGCTGTGAAACCGTTACTTAAAACACCCAACCTGGACTGTAACACACTGAGCAGCTGTAGTCCGATTTCTGACCTTCCACTCATTAGTAAGATACTTGAAAAGGTGGTTTCAGTGCAAATAATACCAACATTCAGGATGAATTTCATTTGGATTCAGCTCTAAGCTTCACATCCCATATTAACAAGGTGATGAAAACATCATTCTTCCACCTTTAGAAACAGCTAAAATACGACCATTTCTAAATCCAAGAGATGGAATACAGCTCGCTGCATATCTTTAAAACAGCATTTTAATGCAGCTTTTATTCAATTAGTCGATTAGCTCATGTGGTCCTTCCTTCCTCTCTTCACTTGCTTCTTCTTTCCATTTATTGTCCGTCTGTCTTTCTGTGTGCAGAGTGCTACAGTGAGTGCAGCGATCAGGATGGTGATGAGTGCGTGTCGACTTCCTGTTCCCTGGACCCTGAACAGGAAACGGCAGAATCTAAAAACGTGAGTAACAAACGTGTGAAGGGCAACTGATCCTTCTCGCCGTTCCTCCACGCAGTCTGTAAAAACGTCTTTCATCCTCTCAGGGAGACCTCCTTCAGCCTCCGTCACCCTGCACCTCGGCTCCGCCCGCGACACTGACCAGAAGAAGGAGCATGTCGGAGGGCGGGACGAAGAGCAGACACGGAAGAGGACGACCAGCCTCAGGCGGCGGCGGCGAACGCCTGTCCTGGCTGGACCTCCCCGGGCCAGAAGGAGGTGGCAGAGGAGCGTCCGTCCCTCTGCTTTGTGTCGGAGAAGAAAGACAAGAGGAGGCCGCCCACGGTAAACACCTGGAGCCACACCTGGTTACCATAACAACTGCATCTTCAAAGGGGAACTCCAGCGATGCTACACATCAGCGTGCGTTTCCAGGCGTTGGGGAGTACGACTGCATATGTGTCTCCAGGGGGCGCTGTGTGGCGTCTGATAAACGTCCTCGAGTGATGTCACTTGAGTCAGTCGGTCTATTTTGAAATTGAAAACGGTCTGTTGGTGTGGAGCTGAGCAGACCCCTGCTACAGGCTACAGGCCACGTTAGCCGCTAGTAGCATAACACACCTGAGTGGCATTGTGGGTAATGTAGGCGCCAGGTTTTGACAAAGAAGAAGAATGTGTGGCATAAAAAAAGCTGCATCGATTTGGATGCTTTTTTAAAATGTTTATAGTTTCTCCAGTTGATGGCACCACCAACACTAGACGGGTGTATTGATCAGCCCACATCATGCTTTAAATACTTTCCCAGAACCTGTGTTTACATTCTTTCATCCACTGATTGGAGTGAAGGTGGGAGGGTTCGCCCATCACCGAGGCTTTTCTCGACAATCTCGACTGGCATCAGAAAGTTGTTCGCTGTTAGTTCGTCAGTGATGTTGTTTTCTTACTGTTGTTAAGTTGCCGGCCTCTTCCTGCCTCCAGAGACGCCACCTGATGAGATGGAGCGCCTCTACAACCACCTGAAGGCAGCCAGCTTGTCTCCGATCGGACAGTGCAGTCGGAGGGACTTCAGAGCGTCGTTTATCAGACGATGTCAGAACGACAAAGTCAACGAGAAGCTTCACCTGCTCCGGATCCTCAGCAGCACGTTAAAGGTAAACGAATCAGGTTGAACCCTGACAAGACGCTCGCGGCACCTCGAAAATCCTGCAGGTCACAGCAAAGTCCGCCTGGTTTAGGAACAAAATTTAAGGAATAGTTAAACATTTTGGGAGTTACAGACTCTGTACAGATTAAACAAAGAAGATATGTCATTTCAGTGAGCTGTAGAGGTGCATGTTTTACCTCTGGACAGAGCCCTTCCCCCCCGTTTCCAGTCTTTATGCTGAGCTAATCGCCTCCTGGCTCTAGTTTGATGCACAGACATGAGATTTATGTTGATCTTCTACTGTCACTCTTAAAGACATCACATGACAGCCTTCCCCAACACAATGCTAGCATGCTGATGTCTAGCAGGCCATATCTACCATGTTCACCACCTTAGTTTAGCTGATACCATGCTAACAAAGTACAGCTGAGACCGATGGGAATGTTATTTTATTCGTCATAAACCAAAGTACAAGTGGACATAATTTTCACCTGATGGTGGCGCTAGAGGGGAAAGTCATTAGGATTACACACTGATCAGCCATCACTCTGTGACCACCATGGCTCACTGATGGTTGTGGGGAGCGAAGGCTGGACCGTGTGGTCCGATCCAACAGAACAGCTTCTGTAGCTCAAACTGCTGAAACAGTGATGCTGGTTCTGAAAGAAAGGTGTCGGAACACACGGAGCATCGCTGTTTCAGGGTGCCGTGCTGTCTGAGTGTGACGGCTGATCTCTGTATGTTTGTACAAACTGCTGCTGCTCTGTCCGTCCTTTAGGCCAAAGAGTTGGAGCTGCTGGCGGTGGAGCAGATCCTGACTGACCCGACTCTCACGGCGACCACATACAGGAAGTGGAGACTCTCCAACTGCACCTTACTGCAGGAGATCAGCCAGCAAAACCAGGCAGCAGGGGGCGCCGCAGTGCTGAGGCCTCCTGAGCAGCTGAGAGCTTTGTGAGCCGAGACTCGTTCATGCCAACGAGGATAAATTTGATGCACGCTGTTTCGCGTTAGTGTTTTCAAGTTTCCCCTCCACGCTGAAACACCAAAACAGCCAAATTCGTCCACCATGATGTCGGTTGGTGAACAGAGACTAAGGTCTGGTGCTACACGTGTTCTAGATGACTGTTCATATGTTTATATATGCTTTGATGGGATTTCTACCCACATGGCAGTGGCAGAAAGTAACTAAGTACATGTACTGTAGTGCTGCACTTTTTGACATACTTGTACTTTAACTGAGCATTTCCATTTGATGCTACTTTCTACTTCACTACGTTTATTTGCAGATTTAGTTTATTGATGCAAGATATAAATCAACAAATAAATTATGATGTATTATTGTACTGTAGGTTAAGCTACTCTGCAGTATGTAAAGCAGTTAAAATGGGCTCCACCAACACGTTAACGCAGCGACAAATATAATACAGTGATATAATAAATATTATCCTGAAATGAGCCATTCTGCATCATTTGTACTTTTACTTTTGGTAAGTATATTTTGATGCCACCACTTTTGCTTAAGAGTTTGAATGCAGGACTGTAATGTATATTATAATAATACTACGTCCACCGCTGCCAGGTGAATGAGGGACTACACCTCCGGTCTGTCACCTCATGTGCTCCACGATTGCTGTGGTCTTACAATATCCAAACTTTAAATTGACACATTTTTCTTATTACTGTCAGGACATCTGAACGAGTACTAGACGATTTGATTGCAGCAGGTTACCACTGGGCTAAATGTAACTGAAACGTAAAATTGGTTTTGGGTGCCTTAGTTAAACATGACCACGGGTTGGTTTCGTCCAGTGTTTAACCTAAATGTCTGTTCATCTGCAGATGATCTAAAGCGGCGTCCAACTGTGTGCGTGCATCTGTCATCGCTTGTGAATAGTTTCCTCGTCCAAACTCCCAACTCCAGACTGTGTTTCAGATTCATCCCCTCGTGGGAGAAAAGCATTTTTGTGTTGCTGGTTCAGTGTGGTTTGGTTCTCCTGTCAGACTGGGAGAAACTTTAACGAGGACCCGTCTGTTAACGCTTCCAGTGACTGGACTGTGGGAGGTGAGTGAAAGGCGCCAACACGGCCAGGGTTGATGGTCCAATTCCCAGTGGCAGCATACCAGAGTTAAAAAAACGGCCCTGCAGTGTTTGTTTTATCATGTTAGCGTTTGTGTATTAAAGTATTTTTCAAACATTTTACCTAGCTGTAATGGCCTGAATGCTGGTTTGTGTCATGTTCTCGTCACGTTCCCACGAACACTGGTGTTATTTTACCATCATGTATAGAGCTCATTGTTTCAGCTGTAACAAGAAATCTTAAAAAAAAAAAAACTTTAACTGTCATTAGATCGACCTGAAAATATGACAAGAGTTTAAGTTGTAGCCAAACCATTATTTTCTTAATATATGGACCATAATACCAAACCCAGTTTTTACTTATTGTAGTCAGTTTAAAGTACAAATACTTAACTTCTGACCATTTGCCGATAACACACTGCTTTACATTGGATGAGATTTTAAAATTAAAGAGCATGATTCCTAAAATGCGCGCCGGAAACACATCACATCACAAGTTATGTGATGAAGGCGATGCAGGAGACGCATCTCACGAATTCAGTTGAGTTTTATTCATATAGCACCATATAATAAAGTTATCTCAGGGCACTTGTTCATATACAGAAGGTCACAGGTTCAAATGATCTGTATGAGACCAAGTGCCCTGTCTTGGGCAGGACAGGAGAGCAGACCCTTCCTGCATGTTCTTCCTTGTATGAGGTTATATATATATATATATATATATATATATATAAATTTTTTTTTTTTTTGAGAGGAAACCCAGAGTGAGCATGGGGAGAACATGCCACCATTCCTTTACCAGCAGCAGCACTCCTTTCCTAAACCAGTTCGGCTTTCTTTTGTCTCCATTTCAGCCACTTTCACATTATTTCATCCCGATTCGTACATTTACACAGGCCTATCACGAGTACGTTAGCTTGTGGCCGTTTACGTGTGAATTACAGGGGTTCACACAAATAAAACTAAGCGGAATATTTAAATCATACGCTTTAAACATCACTGAGGAAATGCAAAGGATTTGTTTGTTTGTTTTTTTAAATTAACAATGGGGCAGATGTGGCTATTTTTTCTGCCACATGACCCCTGCGGGGCTCCGTATATCAGCGTTTCCCTGCTGTTATTCTTTATGACAAAACAAACACACTACGCTGCAGCCTAACTATGCACGACACGCGCAGTGATTGGCCACAGCCGTGCGTGACTGAGTTGTATACAGCCAATCACAGCTCGTTCTGCCGCGGCGGCTACAGACCACCGCCAGAGCCCGCTGGCTTCGGGACTGGGCTCGGAACCTGCAGCCGAGCTAACGGCTGCACAGAAAAGGCGGGGACACTTTATTTTGAAGGCAGCAACCTGAAGAAACCGAGCGCGCCGAACAGCACTGTGCGAGGAGATGAGAAAACATGTTTTCTGTCGGATGAAATGCGGTTTCTGTTGACACAGTGGCCAAATCGTGCAATTACAACTTCCGGGTCCGTCACGTGATGCACGCTGAACGAGACTTCTCCCACCAACTTGTATTGTGACGGACGTCTGAGACGTACAACGAACCAGTGCGAACACTTACATTTAATAAGAAAATAAGTTGTAAATTCATAAACACCCGAATCCCGTTAGAGTCGCTGCCGTGCACGCGTTCTCTGAGCGGCTTATTTTTGCGCTTCAACCGCTTTAAGATGCTCTTGCCCTCCCTTTTCACTTATCTTTGTCCAAGACTGTGCGAACTTTGAGGAAGTCTCGTTCGCCGCCGCCTCCTCCTCCACCACACATTCAAGTCACCCGTGTCCTGCTGCCAGATGCCTTCCGTTCATCTCTCAACTGCTGTGCCCTTCAGTCCCTCCTGCACTGTGGACGTTAGGCTCCAGGAGGCCAGAGCCTGAGAGGGGACTTCAAAAAGGTAGGAGTCACCACTCTGTTCACCATGCTGGTAAAGCTCAATTATACCCCCCACTTCTAGAAATGTTCAAAAAAAAAAAAGTAACACTCTAATCATGCCATCTGTTCGGGATCAATCACAGGATAATCTGTGCAGGAAAGTACAAAAGTACCACAAAGGATATTGACAGTAAACAAATTTATTTTGTCATCTGAATTTACAGCTGGAATTCTGGGAATTCAAACACAACGTCTTTGCCTGTGAGCTTCTTGTAGACACCAGAGAAGGTTTCCACCTGGAAGACAACAGGAAACATGTTAACTGCAACGTCTGTTACACTCACACCACCCGCAGGGGTTCAACATTTAAATACGACTCACTGATCATTCCTAAGTTGAAGTGCGTCATAAATGTGTAAATCCAATTATGTTTTCATTACGGAGGTCAGAGTTTCACATGTACTGGACTGCATTATATTGATATTTCTAATATTCTCACGACCTCGTGTGCAAATGGAAAGGACAAGAAATTAGAAACCCCTGCAGTCCAGTGCAACACTGACTTCATTGCTAAAACATAACTGAATTAACTGACCGTGTCGACAAAAGCTGAACATAAACAGCATCATAAAAGTCGATTCTATAGCAAAACGGTTCCCCTGTTGTCCATGTTCTTATTCATGATGAAAACAAACTCATTCACACTGAGACTTTGTTTATAGCAATTAGTAAATGTTCAATAGGGTCCACTGGCCATTATTGGCCTATCAGTGGTCTATCTGTGCAAGTGGCGACACTCGCTGGACACATGGGAGAAAGCTGCCTTCAGGGCCGTCTGCCTGGCAGCGATTCCCGAGGGCAAACGTCTCCCCTGCGCCTACATCGACTGGATCTGGTTCACATGAAGTCAGGCCATCAATTGAAAAATAATGCCGCCTCACACCCAACCACTGTGTTGTATTTGCCAATTGCTGCATGCAAGGTTGCTATTATCAGGCACCATCACGAGTCAAAGCATGCTAGCTTCAGCGCAGCTTTCCCGTTTGGTAGCACCGCAAGATATCTGATAAACGCTAATGCTTGTTTAACTGGTCCCTGGCCTTTCTGTCATAGCGAGCGGAGCATCCCTGCATTAGACTGTACAGGTGTGCCTAATAAAGTGGATCACTGAGGTGAACAGAGTTTGTGCACTGCATGGTTTAGCTCCCCAGTCACAGCCCCGAGGGACTCTGGGAAGATGTAGGAATATGCAGGACGCCCGTCCTCACCGGCCAGCAGCCGGGGACAGAGCTTTGTCTCCGACGGCGTGGAACGGGACTGTACGTCTCAGCTCAA
>JAVQJF010103984.1:0-13739 GCA_036023855.1 Gadopsis marmoratus
ACCCCTATGGAAAGCCGTTTGAGCATTTATTACATATCCTTGATATCACGTGTGATATCAAGGATATGTAATAAATGCTCAAACGGCTTTCCATAGACCCTGCACTCTGTACTTCTACGCTCCTCCAGTCAAGACAGACTCTCTCAGTCACTTTGCTGGGCTTTTCTTTTCCTCGTCGCAGCCACTCTTGTCGCCCGCTATCTCCGTCTGTTACTCACTTGCTCTCTGCTGCCGTGCCAACGTGACAAAATGCCCCTGTTGCTTTGTCCTTCCTTTACGAAAACACCTATTTTTCCCTGTGCCACCCCCCCCCTCTCTCCAACTCTGACTCACAAACATCGACAGTAGCCTGCCCTCTCGCATCCACCGACTCTGAAAAAGGCTCGCAGACAATCACAAACACACACACAGATGACACAAATCCATAAATACAGCGAGTGGCGTGCAGCCACACAATTATGAGTGCACAGAAATGACTGCAATCAGCCAGCAATTATGATGAATAAAAAAGGAATGACTATAATCTTGGAGGCTAAAAGCTTATTCCTTTCAGCAAGGCACTTCAGAAAAGAGGTGCGAGCGCCGGAGAGTGAGGGAGAGAGAGATTAGGGAAGAGAAAGGTGAGTGGGAGAGAAAAAAAAAAAAAAAGGCGGAATGAGAGAGCTCTATGAAGATCAGCATAATTGAATAGTGTGTTGCACATTAAAGCTGATTTTATGTTTAACATCACAAAGCCTCTTCAGTGCACAGGAGCCCCTGCAGGGAACATCGGGGCTCTGAAGTTTAAACATGTAACTTTCGCCGCAAAGCAAGTCAACAAACTGGATAAATTGAGTACAACTGCAGCCTTAGATGACACGGTTTATCAAAAAAGCTTCCATTTAGAGGATGAATATCCAGTTCTCAAAGTCAAAATCACAACGACGTGAGAGGAGTTCTGTATGCCTGCAAATACTGTCCTCTACCTCACAAACAAATACTAGATTAGACTTCCTGGGAACAGGTGCCGTTACCAAACCGACTGGCAGCTACGCTTTTAAAGAAATGAGTCTTCAAGGCTGAAAATCAGACGAATAACTGAAACAGTGAACACTGTCCATCACGTTGTTCTGTTTAATAAGATCCTGCAGCTTTTAGAGTTTTTCCAGTTTCCGTTTTGATACTTGTTTTGTGTCCCTCATGATGTGTTTGACATTTCAAAAGAAAATATCTACAGTAAACCACTTTCTCACAGTTGAAACAGCTAGTGGCGATGCAGCAAGTGTTCCAGGGTCCCCCCTATTTCCTCCCATCGAGCGCTGCAACAGTACAAAGGAGGGTTGTAACAGAAATTGTTTTAATGATCCCTAAAACGTCAATGCTAAATGTCAGGATTTTGGTATCAGTCCCTCGCTAAAGCTGCAGTGATCGAACCTACAGACAAACTCTCCGGGGCTTATCGAAGATATTCCGTGTAACTGTATCCAAGTGTGTGTAAGACAGAGTCTTTCCGCTTAATGTTTGAAGAGCATTTTTAAAACAAATGAGGGCGAAGGAAGGATGACGATCAGAAACGATTTGCCAATTGAGGACGAACTGGATAACGACTCGGCTGACGAGAGCAAGTGGGACAGTGGACGCCTCATAAATAATTTCAAGGCAGCTCCATCACTGTAACTAGCCGTCTGAGAGCAGACGCGAGCCGTCCGACCCGCAGCTTTTCGGGTTACAGTACGTGGCGGTGTGGCCCGCAGATAAACAAAGCACACATGGTGTGCACCTACGTAGGGCAGCAGGTCTGATGGCATCTATTAAAATCCCAGTGCACAGCGCAGACAGCGCTCACACACACACACACACACACACACACACAGGTGAACACACACGAGCTCCAGCGCAGCGTGACCTTTTTGAATAAATCTGCGTATCACTGCTCTCTGCGTTTGTGTGACAGATATCACTTCACAGCCTCGTCTGAAGCCAGAGATCCCCTTTCATTTTCTGACAGCTCCGTGTCGGAGCTCTTTTCTGTCCTTTCGCCCCGCATGTCTCCACCCACTTAACAGATTAAAGAACACACAAATGCACGCTAACTCACTCACACACACACTCACACACACACATGCATACACATTGTGTCGCTTCCCTAAATAACATGGAGGGAGGGAGGGGAGGGGAGTGAAATGGCCTTGCTCTCTAAACGATCCATTGCAAATGAGTTTATCTCGGAGACAGACAGACCCCAAACCATTCAGGAACAAACTAGGTCACACTCAGAGAGAGAGAGAGAGAGAGACACAGGCTGGAGGAGGAGAGAGGCTGAAAACACAAATGAGAGGAAAACAAATGGCGGCATAAAGAGGAAGAGAGGGAGGAGAGAGAAAAGGAGGTGTTGAAGAGCGACTTTGGCTGTGTCAGATGTTTCTCCTCTCCTCATTCCCCCCCCCCCCATCCCCTGCCTCCTCTCTTCTCTTTATGCAAACACACTGAAGCTGACATTTCGAGTTGTCCCCTCTCTTATAAGAGCTGTCAACTACCTAGTCAAATTACATCAAATCACTTGGCGGGGTGGAGAAGCAAAGCAAGGTGCTTCAAAAGGAGACTTTTCAGCGGGACCAAGAACTGAAGACGTGCTCGGTCTGCAGTGGAAGAATCTGCCGTTTGAACCAACAACAGAGTAGAGCTGTTTCTTCACTTCAGCAGTTTGAAGCGGATTAGGATGAGCACAGTGCAGTATCAAATCAACGCTGTACAAACACTGGCAATAACATATTTGAAGACTTATGGCATGTTAAGTGATGAAGCATATTATCATGGTGAGCTGTGGGCCCCTCCTGCCCCCAGCCACTCTCACTGCACACAGTAGGATGCACGTGGCACCTTAATTATATTTAGCCAAGAGCCCAACAAGTACCTGGTCCAGGTTCACTGCGTGCCAATTAGCCCGTGCTATTTTAATTGAATGCAGAACCTTTTAAACACAATATCAACCGGAATAATGAAGGCAATATTTCTGCCCCTCTACAAGAAATCCGATAATGGAAGATCTGTCCTGAGGCCAGTTCAGACCAAAGATTTGTGACGCCGGCGGTGTGATGTGGCCCGTCCGTCGCCAGCGGCTGCTTTTAGAACGTGAGGCGCGTGACCTGTTTCAATAGCCAATCAGCTCGTAGCAAAGTCAGCCAGTGCAACACCAGAAATGCAACCGTAGCAAGTAAGCTCACTATCACTGTCCTCATTCATATTTTAAAGATGCTACAAATCACATCCAGCCAAGTATCAAGTGTTGTTCAGAGTGACAAACAAAATGACCTCAGGTAGTTAGCTGTTTCAGCAAAAACCCACTGCATGATACCTGCCCAGCTGTGACGCTTTTAGCTCCTAAAGTGCCAGATTTCCCTAAGGAGATCGAAACAGAGCTAAAAGAATTGTGAATATTGGACTAGTGGACACAAATCGAGAAGCCCAATGTTGCGTCATGTCTGCTGGATGTGTATGCAAGAGGTTCGCCCAATCAACTTAAAAGGTTGTGCTCCAAATTTGTTCTCGTTCAGTTACTGCAGGTTTAAAGGGCTTTCACACCTTTCAAAGCCTTTGCCCATTTAGTCAGGTTAGTTTGGGTTGGCATGAACGCCGACATTTCAACTCTGCACCGTGATGATTGAACAGGAGGACGTCAGTCTGCTTGTGCAGACTTTGGTGCGCTTCGTTTGGGCCAACGGGACCAACCAGAGATTTCAGGATAGCAGGTATGTGCTTTCAGTAGTAATTCAAAAGCCAAACCACTATTGCATCCACCCACTGATTGTTAACTGTAGAGAAGGTGATCTCATAAGCAATTTATATATTCACGCACATGATTTGGTAACCACGGTAACACGTAGGCGTATTATCACATGACTGGGGTTTTCCCAGGTCAATCAATGAAACGGAGGTTAAAACACGACACCTTTGTGTCCTTTTTCTACCTGCTCGTCATTATTACTTATATTAAGTTTTAACTACTGTAATCTCAGTGGGCAAGAAGGCGAATCATTTCTTCTCCATGTCAAGCTGATAATGAAGAGATGAGACCGGAGTCACACTGAGCGTCTGACTCTGCGTTTGCCAAAAGCACATTCATCCAGTCCTCTTTGGCTTTTCACCCTGGCATAAGTGAGAAAGAACTCCGGGAGTCAATTTGGCACTCAATGCCAGCTGGCTGAGCAGCACAGTATAGAGGTTAAACTACTGGGGTAATACCTGCGCGAGAATGTGAGAAAGCAAAAGTGGGTTGTAATATTTGATGGACTTGGGGCGCGCTCAATTTCAACCTCGCCAGAAACTTGGAATGGCCTGGAGAGCGGAGGAGGGATCAGTTATATCAAGCGCTCCCCGGGTTATTTCAAGCGCTTGAAATATATTCAAGTGCTATTTTGCCCAGGTCTGAAGCCCAGGGAGCACTTTTAATATTCAACCTACTTCACTCACTCCTGCACACACGCACACACACACACACACACACACACCACATGTCACTTCAAGGCACTTCAAACACACTTCACGCTACAACTTCAAGTCCCACAGGTCCAAATCGGGGTCATGTTCTCCTGACAGCCAATCATCACGCCCCTGAGTGTGAGGATGGGACTCTCGCTCTGTGTTTGTGACTCCCTATCACTGAGACTTAAATCATGCATCTGTGTGTGTGTGTGTGCGAGAGAGAGAGAGAGAAAATATAAGAGAGCCAAACATTTCAGCCAATCATCCGTCATTCAGACAGCTATTTGGACACCTGGGTGCCCCCGTAATGCCATGGCAACAGTAGCTGTCTGTTACCAGGTAACTGTGCATATGCAATGAGCTCGGGGGGTTGGCAAGAGCAGAGAGGCATTGTGGAAGAAGCAGAGGTCAAGAGAGACACATACTGGGGAGGGTGGAAGGTCAACATGCAGACAGGTGAATTGTTGAGGTCCGAGGATTCAAACGTGTCTGACGCAAACGGAGAACAGGCACAAACACATGCATCAGAATGCAAAAACATGCAGACGCCAACCCGAAAGCCCACAAAATACACAGATTACTGCAGAGACCTGAACACAACACACACACACACACACACACACACACACACACACAAACAGGAAGGAGCCCTAAAACATACATGTGCACAAATGCACACACTTGCAGTTAATATACTGTGCAACCATATGGCACTCACACTCGCAGACACATGTGCGCGCACACACACACACACACACACACACACACAGGCTAATCTTTGAACTGTTTTAGATGGTCTGTCGCCTTTAAGCTGTCTGGGGACTGGGTATTACACTCATGGCTGCAACAAAGTGTGTGTGTAATTAGACAGAGAGAGGGGAGGGGAGAGAGAGATACAGTCTGTATTTGAGTCAGAAGTATGGCTAACTTTCACCTGTATAAACATCCCGTCCGGGTTTCAGAAACCTGGATATATCACCGTAAAAAGGCTCGGTTCACATTCATTGAAGTCCATACAGAAGTCACACACACAGTGATCAGCCACACCACATCAACTTGAAGGACAAAATGTTCACCTGCTGCCTCATATATCCCCCCCACTGACAGGTGCCATGGTAACCAGATAATCAATGTTCTTCACTTCGCCTGTCAGTGCTCATAAAGATATGGCTGATATATATATATATCAAATTGCTGGTGGCTGTAATGATTACTCCCGTCTTATAGTAATTTCAGTGCAAGTGATGTTGAACAAAATCCATAGACCTGGTTCTGTGCAAAAATTAGTTCTTAAGTTCAACTGAAGCCAATACGAGGCTTCAACAGACGGAGACGAAGTTAGATGGTATTTTATAAGAAACTACCGTCCTCACCTACACACATGAAGTGAGCCACACGACACGCTGCTGAGTCCAAAGGCTCAGTTCTTGTTACAGATGTGTTCTTCTGGAACAGAACCGGTTTTGCTTCGGCCCTGTATTACAGTAAATGGAAAGAAAAAAAAAAGAGTTCACCAAGAATTCGCCCCCCACCCTGCTGGATGTGGAGGAGTCAGCCAGCCAATCAGCAGCCTGGATAATAAAGGATTCAAGTAAAGAGCAACACAGGCAACCAGGTTCCATGTAAACATCCCATCCACCAACCAGCAGACTGGTGCGCATGTAAACACACTCATTAATGAAAGGTGTCACACTGCTTGAATGAAGAGGTTTTCTTGTCTTGTATGCCTGCTTGGTATTGACGCATGACTTGAAAACACTTCAATCGCCTTGAGAGACATTAGAATATTGATTTTCCTTTTCACTTCTTTAATGATTAAGGGACCGAAGCTTCCCGACAGCTGGGTGTGTGTCACCCGTATAAATACAGACTGCGAAGAGTTAAGGTGTTACGGAGCATCATAGAAGGTATGAGGCCACATTATTTATGCCGCCTTTAGTCGCTAATATGAAATGTTTAGAGTGCCGGCTTTTTGTCCTGTTTCTGTTAGACTTGCCTAAATGAAAATAGAACAGCAGATGGTGTTTGAGTGCAGCGAGGCTCCTTCTGTCCAATGTCAAATCAATTCAAACGATACGCAAAAAAACCCCCCATTCTTCATTATAACAGGGGGTTATGTTGAATAATGTATTTCTAAAGTTTGTGTTAAGGTGTGTGTGAAAGTGTATTTGCGCGAGTGTGTGTGTGCGTGTGTGTGTCTGTTGTGTAGCAAAGTGTGTTTATCAGCCGTCTTCCCTTGTGAATTAATACTTCTGAAGGATGGTTTACACCTGTGTTTCTGTGTGTGTGTGTGTGTGTGTGTGTGTGTGTGTGTGTGCTCTCTGTTTATTGTGTATTTGTGGCTTTTCTGTCTCAGGTTTGTGTGTTTCTGTGTGTGTGTTTGTGCCTTTATAACTGCGTGCCAGTGTTTAAGTAAGTGTGTGTGTGTGTGTGTGTGTGTGTGTGTGTGTGTTAGCTCCACTCTCTGTGACACTGCTCTCTGCTCGCGGGGAACCGTATGCTTCCTGCCATCCACTGCCACAGCGAATCACTCACACACACACACACAGAAAGCCCAAGGCCCTCGTGGCCTCCCTGTCCTTGGAACTCTATCGGTCATCTGTCCCCTCGCTGCTGACCTACACACACACACACACACACACACACACACATACACACACAAAACAAGCCAATGCATGTAAAAAACAATGTGAATAAACCCACAGCCATGACCCAAAAATAGTACACATCATAATATCATGCACACACACGCACACACACACACACACACACACACACACACAAGGGGCAGAGAGATAAACAGAAATATGAAAAGGGACAGAAACAATATGTGCACAAACATCAACACACAGGGGACACAGGAGCAACGTGCAGATAAACACACACACACAGCAGCCCATTGTATTGCAGATTTAATGCATCCTTATAAGCTATAATACAGATAGAAAACCCCTGTAAGATGCTCAGTACTGATAATAACGAGATTGATGCTATTAATATAAAGAAAATCAATACCAGACACCAACACACACAAAGTCAGCCAGCTGTGATATGCAGAGCTGGGACTGTCAAAGTTTTATTGACTGGGGGGGACGGCTGCAGGAGCAAACCAATTCTCGTGAGATATTTATGATTATATTTGTTTACTTGTTCCTTTAAATTCAGATTCTCTGCGGATACGTGACTGAGTTCAAGGTGAATAACTCCCGAAGCCTTTTCTCCTCTATGACGCGACATTTTTCAGCTGCAAAAATATTCTCTACATCCGCGGTTCGTGTCGGGACTTTAGCTCCTAACGACAATGAAGCTCAGAGTGAGTTCAATCAGGAGGACATTCATTCACATCCCCCTCTCTCTCTCTCTCTCTCTCTCTCTCTCTCCTCCTGCTTCTTTTAATCAACTGATTATGGACGTTTACTCTCTCACTTGGCCAACCAGATGTTGCCCACGATCTCCATCAGCCAATCACATTGCTGCTGTCAAACTGTAAATGTGGTCTCCTCTCGCTTGCTGTCAGCTGGCATTTCAGTGCGCTATCGTTCATCCGTCCTTCCACCACCACCAGTGTCTACACTCCATCGGGGGTCTGTCCTATATTTTATACTACTCATGGCTTCCCAAGACAGGCGAGTGTCATGCGAGTGTGATGTCGCAATCTTGGAATCTTAACCTCACCTGCTAAGTGTTTGATGAGAGCATCGCCACAAACACACATGTGAGTTTACACTTAGCGCGTGCGTTAACCGCACGCCGTAGAAGCCACAGCGTGTGTTCGTATTTGCTTCCTCAAACCAAGTAGTCGCACTGTTGCCGTCTTCGGCGTGTGCTTCGTCGTGCGCATGCCTGTGCGTTCGTCTGGAAGTGATTTGTTGCAGCCCCAACAGCTAGCAATGAACTTCTTGACCTCGGACAATATCCTGCCTTGACTCAATGCCCCTGGGCAAACACAAGCACACACACACACACACATCAAAGACGCATATACAAACAGCAGGGCTAACAGCTGATTTTTCTTCTTTGGCTTTCAGCACCAAAGCAACCGTTTTCGTATTCTGTGCGCTTCCTACACACTCATCCATCACCTCGTTCCTCTATTAAAAGACTCCTCATCTTAAGTCTTTTTATTGTCTATCGCTCTTACTGACCTCATTTCCTCCCTTTATCCCTCCTCCTCCACACCTTCTTTTTCATGTATACTCTTTGTTTTTCTCCCTTGCCGTCCAGTTCTCTGCCCCCTCCTCCCGCCCTTCATTCCTCTCTTTCCTCTCTTTCCTCACTCCCGCTTCTCCTCAGCTTATCCCTTTAATGCATTTCTTCCAACGCCTGTACTCCCCACGCCACCTGTCTCCAACCTTCTCCAAGTGGAACGTTTTCATTGTTCATGAAGGAATTATGTATCAAATATTGATGGAAACCTATTTCTCAGATAAATAATTATGTAGGCTGGGCATTGTTGTCCTGATAAATGGCTCGGTGTCAGCTGAAAATTGGCTCTGGATGTTGTGAAATGTCATCTTTGAAATATCTGTCCATCACCGACTCTCAGAAATGTCTCTATTTGCTGCCTCTCTGCTGCACTTGATGTGACTATTACTGGTTTTTATAGCCGAGCGCATTTATTTGTGTTTCCTGCTTGATAAAAGCATGAAATATGGCTGCCATTAGCTGACATTAAGGAACAATAACAACACGAAGGCAGCTAATCTTCTTGAAAGGCTTCCCGTTTCAGGTGGGGATTGTTCTTAATTTATGCTTTGCACAGAAATGTGCTTGTCAGCTGAATGCAGAAATGCAGAAACTCACCATAGCCTGTAAAAGAGACACAAGCTCCAGCGAACAATAAGTGAGGGCGAGACAGAAAGATAGAGGAAAAAGCAAGATTGTCAAAGAGGGATCAGGAGACGAGGCAGAGGAAGAGAAAAAGAAAAGCCTCTGCTCCTCAGTACTTAAGAGAAAGTAAAGTGTTAAGTGTGAGCTGTGGAAGAAGAAAGGGAAGAGGTGGGCAATTGAAAAGAGATAAAAACAAGAGAGTAAGAGAAAAGGGAAAAGAAAGAAAGAAAAGAGAGGAGCAGAGGGAGATGAACTCTTCCCGGAGAGCTCTTAAGCTCTTGTTGTGTACTGTGATGAGCGATAGTGTTTGCAGGGGTTAACAGCCCAAAGCCCTGGGATGGAGGGAATACACAACACACACACCAGAGAGGGATGACGGTAGCAGAGAAGGCCAAGACCCAGGAGGATACCACTGAAGATCATCTAATGGGCAGAGAGAAGGGGAAAGACAAGGAGGGGGAAGGCCGAGAGGCATGATGGAGACGGTAAGAGAGAGAAAAGTGGTGACCACGAAGAGGAGGGTTTGCAGCTCAGTGACTCAGCCAACACAGATTAACAGCCTGGTCAGGGCAGCGTCTCTGTCTGCATCATTTCAGACCGAAATCAGTTCATTTCAAAGGAAAGAATCGCGGCAAATTCGCCTGCGGAGGAAAAGCACATTTCCGTGGCTGTGTGTGTGGAGTACAAATTTGCTGTGGCGCTATATTTTGTGTCACTGACCAATCGGTGTCCATGCTGAACCTGGTATGGAGAGCTAGGAAGTCCACAAAAGAGGGAAGCTGCCCTATTGGCCACCTTTAGGCACCCCAAGCTCTGCCAGAGTTCAAACTGCCCCGTAAAACAGATGCAGCTCGGTTTGCAGTCAGCCTCAGTCCTTGAAACAGCCCTTTGAAAAGGTGAAGACTGGCCAAAATGTCGCAATTTTCTAAAAATGTTCTCACTCTTAAGGTCACTCCTGGTCCCCACAAAGACAGATTTACAAGAACACACACACATAGCCGGAGGCCATATATATATTTACTGTTTTCTGCAGACTCCAATGATATTCAGCACTTAGACCACATCGCTCATGTTGTGTTTATGCCAATAAATCAGGAGACAAAACAAGATGAAATGCGTGTGTGTGTGTGTTCGCGTTGTCTTTTATTTAACATTAAACTAAAGCTTTAAAAGACACATCAGACTCGGCTATGAAATGCGCTGAAAGCCACATTCAATGAACATGCAAACAAACCAGGACATTGATTTAAACAAATTGTATGTCATCAGTCTGTGAGTGCACAGGATGGGGGGGGGGCAGTGACAAACAATGTTGGCGCAGAACATCCATTAAGAGCAGCGTCTGATGTCACTGATCAGACAAGCACACGAAAAAAGGACACAAGCCAGAAAACGGCCCGCTGGCCATTTTGTTTCGTCTTTTCTTCCATTTCCAAAAGCTCGTCTATAAAAGCTCATATTGCTCCTTGCCAGAAGATTCGGCAAATTACAATGCTGTCTTTAACTGTGCAAAGACAACGCTCCTTCTGCAGTAATTGTTTCCCAGCAGCAGCTGTGGAAAACTAACAACCTGCTTGTGTGGAAGGAGAGGGTTAATGGCAGGGATGCCATTCACTCATCCTGCAGGGATTAGCTTCCTGCTAGCGTCTGCTTTAAAAGAATAGATCCGAAAACATGGAAACCAAGACAAAAAGACCACAACAGACAAAATATAAAAAGAGGAGAGAATAAGATCGGCAGGAGGCTTGTTGGCAAAATATGTTTGCACATACAAGGAATTCAACTTGGTGGTTTACCTCCCTGTAGGTTCACACTCCACAGAAGCCAGTACAAAAGCACACACTGCAGCTGGAACCTGAGGAAATGCGCTAGTGGGAAGCTATCAAAGACAGGAGTGGAGGAAATTAATAACAGTGAGGGCAATAAAAAAGACACCGCGCTGAGAATCCAGAGGAAAACTGTAAAGCAGGCAACATGTTTACTAAAATAAAATGGAATTGAAGAATGAAAGACAGTAAATATGTTTGCCGGCTTTAAAATGTATCTATAAGTGCTGTTTCTTGTCTTGGTTACTTTTCATGTTGAAATGATAGCCTACAGTTATGCTGCGTGCCAAAAAAAGGCGGGTGGCCTAAACAGACCTTCCATCCAAGTAGTTTTCAGAGACATTGTAGGGACTGCATAAAAATGATTTGCCTTTTATTTTTCATCATCTTATCTAATTCATATATATTCATTTATTACAAAATGCTAATATTAATGTTTGAACTTAAATTCTTACGCTTTGACTGAACAAATTCAACCAACTCAGTTCTGTTTTTAGGATATTTGCATGTTGCATTCTTCTTCTAAGTCAAATGGAATATGAAGTACACTGGGGTTGGCCCTACTTTTTGTTAAAAAACAAATGTATACTGTACATTAGGTTCAGCCCCCCCTCCTCCCCCTAATAATTTTTATACCGTCTTTAACAACATTTATACCACAAAATCCATCTATAACTGAAAGAATAACATTATAAAATAGGATTAAAAAAACATTTTATGATTAATTATTCACAGTTTTGTGATTCAAATCATGCTTCATTCATGCTATACAATGTTCCCAGGAAAAGTGTGATGTATCTCCCAGAAATAACACCTAACACCTTGGTCGGTAAGTTCAGAGCGGAGGTGCTATTCTTTACATTTATATTTAACACATTTAATTCAGTCCATGTGATGTTATTAGAACAGAATAGTGCGGAACTGAATAGAATAGAAATAGAAAAAGAACAGTGTGTGGTTTGATTTGAAACAATCCTGAATTACAGAGTGTCTGTAAATAACAGTTAATAACAAAGTTAATAATGGCATAACTAATACAAACAAATACACACCTACATCCTGCTCGCATGCACCCAGTGAACCACACAACACACACACACACACAGAAGAGTTGCCTTTAAAATAGAAACTCAAAGGCTAATCACTTCCCAGGGGGAAAACACAGAAAGGACTAAACATGCATTTTCTTTCTCCCTTTCACACACACACACACACACGCACACACGCACACACGCACACACGCACACACACACACACACACACACACACGCACACACACACACGCAGGGCTGCGCGCAGTCATGTAGGCCAACGTGCTGACACACCAATTCACACCCAAACCCAATACGCAGCTAATCAACATGTTTCAAAGGAGGACTGGAAGAGGAACCGCTAATGAATACCCACGGAAAACTACATTTAGCGCTTGGTGGGATATTTCAAAATAAACAAATAAATGTTGGGACTCTGGAAAAGGAAACTTCTGTGTAATTGAGATGAAAAATGCTCCATTTTCCCAATTGATGACCACGTAATTATCACGTTACGACGTTGTAGCGATGGCTCGGCCCGTCCGCATGGGAAATAATTCCACTTGTTAATTATGGAGAAAGGGGGTCGAGAGGAAAAGCTGGAGATGGCGCACTTGGATGCACTGAATTCAGAAAATATATCAAGACACAAGGGAATGCACTGCAAAACTTCCTTTGTGCAGCGAGCTTTAGTTATGATCCCAGAGCAGCTGGATTTGACCGAAGGGCACATCCTGGGATTACATGCATGTCTAATGTTGAGCTGATTAGCATTTATTTGTCCACCTGCCTCGCCCTGTGTGAAGGATGGAGCTACTGAGATATCACAGGAAGATGGCACATGTGTGATTTCTCATTTTGTGTTTGTTCCGAGAGGCTTCAGGTTTCAGGCACTCGTCTCCTGTTCATAAACACTAGACATGTGATCTATTTACAGCAATTTCCACAGCAAATCTTGATCCTCAGCTCTCTGTCACAAACTGACTGGAAGAATTTACAGTAAACACAATTACCTTGGCTACTAATTACAGCAGTATTTTAGTCTCCTGTGCAGTAGAGCGGCGAGGTTAAATCTACGTATTGTTGCTTTAAATCGCAAAGGAAATTAAAGAAAGCAAACACAATTACATCGGGGCATATATTTAAAGCGTGACGTGGCTTCAATAATGCACAGCACATCTATTTGTGCGTTGTGGTGGTGAGCGAGGGATACATTTTAGCCAATACTTACATTTCTATTAAATAATAAAGCGGTATGATCACTTGTGGTATTGAGAAAACAAATATCTCCATATTCAATTAATCAAATACTTACTTTCAACAACTGCTACTTTCCGCTGTCATGACAGATACAGTACGATGATGCAAACATCTTTGGTTGTACCTTTGTGCAATAAAGACAAAGCACACGTGCACGCAGGGCCAACAACACATCCACAAAAAAGTTCTTCTTCACTTTCCCAATGACCCATATCAATGTTTATCTGCTGACATGGCGCCCCCTTTTTTTAGAACAAAGCCGCAGCAGGAGAACTCACTGATTTAGGCAAGGCTTTCTTGTAAACAAATAAAAGATTCTGCTCACATTCAG
>JAVQJF010103996.1:0-48047 GCA_036023855.1 Gadopsis marmoratus
TGATCTTGCCGTCCACCCCCCCCCCCCCCCCCCGCCTCGCAGCATGTCATCACATCCTGTTTGTCTGTCTAAACACACGTACACACCGATCAACGTATACAACACACTTCATAGGAAGCAGAAATGACGTCACAAAGTCCGAGAAATTCCCGCTGTTGTCACATCTGTGGCGGCACAGAAACACGCCCCCGGTCACCTGACTGTAAGTGGTGTCCCAGGAGGGCGGAGTTTATGGCGAGCGGTTTTGGGTAATCCCTCTTCCAGGGAGCTGAGTCATCGGGGTTCCCCTGAAAAATAAAATTCGTAATGCTAGCACACACACTCGCCGTTTCCGTCAGTTGTGAAGAGTAACCCATAGCTGGTATAACCACATTTCGTCACTTTGGTATCATCTGATAGAACCTGAGCCGGTATGTAACACTGTCTGCCGTCTGTGTACACTATCTGGTTTCAGGGTACTGAGTTTCTCACACTGTGCTGGTAGAGTGGCTGTGAGCAATGTTATAGCCAGTGTAGCAACTGCAATAGGTGACCGTTTGGTCACAGCAGACATAAACACACACCCTCTATAAAAGTAGTAATTACAACCTTGCCACTTTGTCCCTGTTTGCACTCACCAGTCACTGGGTCTCCTGCTAGAGTTCTCTTTATATCTCTCTTCGTTTATTTTTCTCATTTAAAACTTATACCTAGTCGCACTCTTTGCCTCCCTCCTTTCTCCATAATGCCGTGTCTTTTTTTATTTTTAGTATTTCACACGCTTTTTCACGTGCGATAGTTGACTTAGCCGGCCCGGCTCTTCCTGTTGGAGCGAGATCAGCCTTGTCTGTGTGTCTGCTCGACTGTTAAAGCTGTACAGTCAGTCCCACCATTGTGTCTGCGTGCAGAGAGAGAGAGAGAGAGTGAGCGAACATGAGCCCCCCTCGCTCCCATTGTGTCGGCCTCCCTGCTGATTTACCCCTTCGCCTCTGAGCCACCTTCAGGTCTTCCACACTGCTCTGAAACCAGTCAGGAAACCAGGAGGGGGTGAGATTAGTGACGATTCGCTGTCTAGAAAGTCAGTCAGAAAAGAGAAGCAGCAGGACAAAGAGTCTGTTGGTTATTACTGAAAGTGCTGAATTATGTCATATGTTTTGAGGCTTCAGGGTTTTTGACAGTTTTGATCATAACTCTTGAGTATTGTGTTTAGCGTGGCTTCATGTTGTTTCTATGACAGCCTGACATGAATGCTTTTGTTTTCCCCTTCTTGCAGGTTTGAGGAGGCACCAGAGAGATGATTGGCAGCCGAAGCTGAGGCTTAACACATCTGTGAATCAATAACTTGGTGCTACTCTGAAAGGTACGCTCAGCATGAGTGTGTGTTTGTAGCAGTCTGTCTTGAAGCATGCTGTGTGCAGTCTTGACAGTTAACGCCAGCCTATCTTCACATAGCAGCCGAGCCTGGTGGATGATCGTCATTGTGGGGCGGAAGGGGAGAGAGAGATAGTGGTGTATGTGTGTGTCACTGTATAGCACCCCTCCTGACAAGCTAAAAGTGTACAGCGATTGAAGTATTCCCTACTGAGCTTGAAATAGAGACAGAGATCCAGAGTTGGTGGGAGGAAGGACTGCGTATGGCCAGAGGAGGGAAAACTGGTGGAAGAGTGCTGTGCTGAGCAAGAGAAATGACTCATAACCTGTGTGTGCACGTCTGTTACTCCAACTAATGCATTATACATCGTTTGTCGCATACTTGTCCAAATGTTATAACATTTCCATTTGGAGCCCCAGTTGCTTTCACATTACACTCCCACGGCGACAGGAATCAAACATTCTCGTCTAGTGGTATTGTCAATCCAAATTAGTGTGAGAGGGTGAAGTAATCAGGAGACTGAGGCAGGAAGTCCTCTTCAATTTGATACTTAACAGAGCTGGCAAAGGGATTTTTAAGTGACTTCTGTCTGTTACATCTTCAGTACAAGTATGCATTTTGTTAACATTAGTTTTTAACAGCTGTGATTGTGTAGGTGCGAAAACATCCCGCACAGGTTTTGTCAGGGATCTCTTTTGTTGTCATTTTTGAATCGAGCTACTTTGAAACACAGACTTCTTTGTATCTTGACACCTTCTGTTTTTTGTATTCGGTGTGTGTGTGTGTGTGTGTCTGGTGTATCAGAAAGCAGGGAGGGGAGGGAGTTATCTCGCAGCTTCTTTTATGCATTTTCCCCTCAGCCGCTTTCCTTTGTGTCGTCTCAGTGTACGTGTGTATATCTGTGTGTGTGGGAAGGTGTGTGGGCGTTTTCATGGCACCGTTCCTACTCCACTCCACCGCCCTCCATCCCTTCCCTCTTCTCCATCGTTTCTCCTTAATCTATCCTTCCATCCTGTTCAGACCGTCTGTCGCTGCTGCCCCCCTCTCCCTCTCCATCACGCCTGCCGTAATGAGATTAAACCTTAGTGTATCCACTGGGCATACACATGCACACACACTTTATACACACACCCTTCACAACACAGCAGCACACACACACACACACACACACACACAATCATCCACTTTAGAGAGCACACTATTCTCTCTCTCATGTACTAAATCAGCACTAGCCTGACACGACCATGCAGCTTTGCACACTTGGCATCGCTTCCAACACCACACTCGCACACTTGGCATGTGACCAAGGCCTCTCACTCTTAGTCTTCCCCTCTGTCTCTTGTTATCAGGAGACCCATGGTAAGGATTACAGTAGCCCCAGGTCTGTACTCATAGGTGAGCTCCCCATTGAGCCATCTGGGCCTCCAGTAATAATCCTCCTCTGTACAGACCGGCTTACTGGCGCCTCCTGCAGGTGGCTGTCTCCTACCACACAGCTACAGACAAAGACATCGTCATGATTTGAGAATTCTAAGTTATGCTAATGTTGTTTGGGGGAATGTCCTAATTAGAACAGCTCGCACACATGCAGACACCAACTAGCCTGTATAATAGAAAGCCCACTGGCATTTCTTGACTGTTCAGTGTGTCTGTCTCGCTCATACTCGGTGTCTCTCTCTCTCTCTCTCTCTCTCTCTCTCTCTCTCTCTCTCTCTCTCTCTCTCTCTGTAGCCAATAGGCTTTTTGGTTCTTGGTGCTAAAGAAAGAGGAGTGGGACAGTACAGTATTCTCAGTGTGGGAGTGAGGCCCTCTCTGTGCTGCAGTGGAGGGCTTCACAGACACAGCTAGTCTGGTGAGTACGAGACCACACATCCACCATGGATGCCATTAAAAAGATCATGAAACGTTTTAACAGTAACAGAGTAGTTATATGTTCTCTTTGTAAAGATATTTAATAATAAGCTTCAGGGAATTATCACATCTTTAAAACTTTATTTATTTTTCTTAGAATTTTAGTATGTAACTTTTCATTATGCTCTTAGTCCACATGGGTTTTTCCTGTATGTAAGCATGTGAGTGATCTATATGAGGGTATTACTAACGTCCACAGGCTGGATGCATCACGCAGTAGAGCAGTTTGGCGGGCGTGGCACGCGGGATTCCTTCCCTCTGGATGGACTCAACCGGGGACCATGGACTCCCGTGGGTGGCCGCGCCTGGCAGCCACCTGCCAGGTCTGTAGTCATGACAACTTTGTTAACTTAAATCCATCAGGTTTAACCTGCTCATGTACTGAACAGCCTTGGTGTTAAAACTGCTAAGAGATGTCATCTGACTGTACTGTGTGTCCTGTCTCCTGTCCTGTCTCCTGTCCTGTGTACCTCACTCATCAGGTGTTCGCCTGGAATGAACCAACATCAGCTCCTTCCTCATCTACCTCCTAGTCCTATGGGTGGACCGAACCATCCTAGTAAATTCTTTAGTAATGGGTAAGACATGCACAAAATCATCAGTGAAAATAAATACAACTTAGAAAGCAAAGGAGAATTCATTTACACGATGAAGCAAGCTTGTGGTGTCTTCTTAGATATTTTGTATTTTCTTTTGTCGTAGTATTGTTTAACCTGTCTTTTTATTTTTTTTTGGGTCTGTCCAGGCCTATGAGAGGAGGTGAGAAGCTTGAGCTCTCACAATCAATGTTACCAGGTCTTCAGAGGGAGCAGCAGAGACCACCCCCTCATCATCTTCATCCTCCACCTCCCCACAGAGCATGGGAGCAACTAGGTCAGCTATATGAATCCCACCTCCCTCCTCAAGGACATCCTATTGTTTCCCTGCCCAATGAGCACTCACTCCGTCTCCATAGTGGAGGCTATGCAGGCAGTGGTGGGCACCCCCCCAACCCCCATGTTCCCCCAAGCAGACAAAATCAGCTACTGAAGGTGAGTAACAATGCTACAGGTGATGGCAGAATTATGCATTGTGCATTTCATAGATGAACAAAATTAATGTTCACATTTTTTTGTGTTGTATTTCCTGCCTGCTTTAGTTTGGGGGTCCTCAGGAACAGCATGTTCCCCGGGGTCCACCATTGCTGGCAGATGAGATGTGGGCTCAGGTGCACCAGGTAGGAGCTCTCTAATTGGCAATGATCATGTTTCATCATTCATATAGATATAGAACCGTCATTTCTGCTGCAATCAGATGGATAAAAGACGTTCTCTATTCAAAGCCAGTGTCACGGAGCTTTGGCTGAATATTTCGGAAAAGGGATGTTTTTGAACGGGCACTGCAGTAGTTACATTGGTTGTCTTCATATGCCACAACACTGATCCTTTTCTGTTCACAGCAGAGGGGCTATCCAGGGAAGATGATGGGGGGTCAGCTGAAGAGACCAGGCGCTCCATTGGGAGAGCACTCTGTTATCCAGCACACACCACCGCCATCAATACACGCGTCCTCCCGCCCAGCTGCAGAGGACTGTCCTAGCCCCAGCAAGAGGAAAAAGAGTTCAGATCAGGTATCAGACAGTAACAAACACATTGTCTGTTATACCAAATCAGCTAATTGCAGAGTGGCAATTTACAACCTCAGTTTTTGATTTACTCTAATTTCTTTTGACAGATCTTTAAGTGGTGAATATTGTAATGTCCCATTCACTGTGCAGGTATCCCATCCTGGGCTGCAGCGTTTCCCTGGTCCTTCTTTGATATCGCAGCACCAGTCATCGGTCCAACATCTCCCTCTAAAACCTGCCTTCTGGAACCCCCTTCATAAAAACAGCAGCACTCCCTGGCAGCCCCAGACCTCTGACAGCAATATCCCATCGTCGCAGGAGTTCCAGGCCCGAACAGTAAGAAAATGCCCCATCATTAGATATCTGGTGCTTTGAGTCAGGACTAATATTTTATTGTTGACCACAATCAATGGGAAAACCTTCTATTGGATTGAGTGGTGCCATGAAAATGTACCTGACAGAGTTTTGGCTGGGATATAAATATGTTTTATACCACCCTAATCATCCTCTATTGCTTTGTTGCTCTATTGCTTTTTGTATTGTTAAACAGGAAACCAACAAACAAGGAATGGGTAGCTACACCCAAAAGCCGTCTTCTGCCTCTTCCACCCCTTCACACCTCACCCCTCCACCAATCTCCTCCCCGGGAAGCTACAACCAGGGATGTGGTCCTCAGCTCCAGAAAGACGCATTCCAACCTCAGGCTGTAAATCAGCAGTCCTCTCACTCTTCCTACCCCAGCCCCAGCTCCAAACTGGGGCTAGCGCCACCCTGCCAGGCCATGGAGCCTCATGGTTCTCACAACCAGAGAGGCCCTCTCATTGGGGGCCAAGGTGGCAGCCAAGCTACCTCTCGCCCAGCATCTACCCCAACCAGGGGAAACAGAGATCAACACCCACATGCCCAATTGACACCAGCAAACCCCCCTGCAACCAGCAACAACAACAGCAGCGGCAGTGTGCCTTACAGCCACTTCCAGCCTCATCCAGGGCTGGGGCACCAGGGTCCCCCTCCCCCTCCTGCCAGCAGCACCTCAGTACCTCAACAACAGCAAAGTGGGCCCCATGAGGCCTGGAGATACCAGCGCAGGCCCAGCAGTCACTCACTAGTGAGTACAAGTGGTTCATGCAGTAGTTCATTTCAATTTTCTTTATATAGCACTATATCATAACATTATCTCCGGACCCATGTTAATTTGTACCATGTTTTATATCAGTTTGTTCTTCTGCAGTTATGAGTGTTATGGTCATTTGATATAACACAGCAGGAGTGTTTACTCTGCAATTAACAGGCTTACAATGCAACTTCAATGCAACAGCTGCAGTTGTTAAGGTAGTGATCATTATTAAATTAACTGAAAAATGTTCTGTATGTGTCGCTTCAGGAGTCAGGCATCTTCAGGCCTCCAGGACTGCTACCTCAGCGCCAGCAGACCCACAATCAGGTCGTGGATAGTCGGGTTCCAGGTCCCTCCCAACATCACCATCATGTCAGCCCTCCTCTTCCCCCAACAAACTCCACTCGAACACCCGTGATCACCCCCAATCTCCCAATATCCCAGGCCTCCTGCTCCATCGGCAGCTATAGCTATAGCAACAGCAGCAGCTCTAGAGGTGTAACTATGGCTGGTGTCTCCACGCTGACTATGTCACCTCCTGCTGGTTGCCCTGTGAACAATGGCAGCAGTAATAATAGTTGGCAGAGAGGAAGACAGCCAGTACCCCAACCCTCCACCAGAGGCGCAACTGGCCCCACCTCTCAGCTGGATGCTCTGCTGCAGCCAGGATGTCAGAGAGGCCAATCTGCCGCTGCCAATCGGCCTCACCAACAGGGGCTACCCAGACCACAACATCAGGGACCCACCAAACCCCAGCCCATGAAGGGGAAGACGTCATACTATGCTCAGGCTGAATTGGAGCCACCTCTTGCATTTTCCTCATCATCGCCTTTGTTCTCCTCAGGGAACCAGAGGGCAGAGGACAGTGTGATTACAAGCAGAGTTTCAAATCCTCTTCCTAGCCCCACCACTGCATATCGCCCAGCTCCTCGCTCCACTGCCCACTCTGCCCCTCAGCCATCCAATCCAGCCCTCTCCTCCAGACTGGGTCATCAACAAGACTTTCCCTCGACACAGACGTACTCTCAGTCTCAGACTCGTCCACCGCCTCCAACGTCTGTCCCTCAGTCCATCGAAGAGGCTCTAGACAAGCTTGATGCAGAGCTAGAGGGTCACATGCAAGCTGAAGAAAGAAGGAAGAGGGACAAAGAGGAGCGAGAGAGAAAATTGAGAGAAGAGGACAGGCGGAAGAAAGAATGGGAAATGAGACAAAAGCGGGATGAGGAGAGGAAGAGGAAAGAGCTGGAGAAGGAGGAGGAGAGAAAAAAGAGAGAAATGGATAGACAGGAGGAGGAAAGGAGAAGGAGAGATTGGGAGAGGCAGGAGCAGGAGAAAAAGAGGAGGCAAGAAGAAGAGAGGAGGAGGAGGAGAGAAGCGGAGAGGCTGGAGGAGGAGAGGAAAAAGAGAGAATTGGAGAGGCAGGAAGAGGAAAGGAAAAAGAGAGAATGGGAGAAGAAGGAGCGAGAAAGGAAGAGGAGAGAGTGGGAGAGGCAAGAGGAGGAGAGGAAGAATAGAGAAGCAGAGAGACACGAGCAGGATAGAAAGAAGAAAGAAGTAGAGAGGCAGGAGGAACAAAAGAAAAAACATAGAGCATTGGAGAGGAAAGAAGTGGAGATAAAGAGGATGGAGCAGAAGAGGGAGGAGGAAATGTGCAGTGCAAGAGGCAAAGAGCAGACGGCTATTGAAAATCTGGAGAGACTGCTCTCCGGCAACACTTGCCCAACACCCCCACCTCCTCGCCTCTCTTCTGTTACTGCACCATCTTCAGGTCCATCGCCCCCCAACTCCCAGGCTTCACCCCCCTACCCCTGGCTAAGCCGCGGTGGCATACTCCCTTGTCCACCAGGACAGACACCCACCACCATTACTCCTGTAGAAAGGCTGCGGCCACCCCCTCTTACACCTCAGACCGAGTATGCCAGAGAAAAGCAGCGGCAGAGGGAGATGTGGAGCAACAATGGCGGAACGACGTTCAGTCCCTCATCAACACACAATACCTCAGGGATGAACCAGTCGGTATACGCCAACAAGCCCCCTGTGATTCAAGCTGCACCCAACCAATCCAAAGACTCAGCCAGGGAGAGAGACAGCAGCCAACACTCTCTCCCCACCATGGCACTAAGAGAGCCCCCCAAACTGTATCAGGCTTTTCCCAGAGAAAACCTTCCACCACCACCTTTATCCTCCTCCTCCAGCTCCACAAGGGGAATCCTCAGCAAGCAGGTGACAGGAAGTGGTTTGGAAAATGCCAGCAGCTGTGGCACTGACTCTGACAGTGCTCAGTTTGAGGAAGAGCCCTCGGAGTTGTCCACACTGCTCCCTGATGGACTGGCTAACATTATGGCCATGCTGGATGAATCTATCAAAAAGGAAGAGGAGATGTATAACAATGAGAAAACTGCTTCCACGGGTCTTCTTGACAACTTTTCTCCTAGTGTGCAGCCTATCAAGAGCTACCTGTGTGCCCCAGACCTCATTCCAGCGACGAAGCATCAGCCCAACCTGGAAGACTTTGGTTCCAATTCGCATGCTAGTCCTCCTGTGCTCAGCCGCCAAGGCTCTCTGGCATCCCCTTGTAGCCGGACATCTTCTCTCAATGAGGAGGATGAGGACTACGTTAAACCTTCTCCAAATGTCTCTCTGAACCCTAAACCGTCAATGCACATGGGGATGGGAGTAGGGAACACCAATTACCGCCACAGTGACCTGGCTAAACTTTATGGCCTCCCTGAGCAGACTAAAAGTGAGGCTGATGAGGAAGACGATGAAGAGGATTCCGAGACCCCATCTTGCTCTCCACCACCCCAAAGACCTCACCTCCATCAAACAGGCGTAAACAGCATATTCAAGTCCCTAGCAACAGTCCTAGAGAGCCAGAAGTATGCTTACCGTGGCGGGCCCTTTGGGAGACCCCCTCCATCGGCGCTGGTTGGGGTAAAATATTCCTCTTCACTGTCGCTGGGCCCTGATATCTGCTGCCAACAGCAAGGCAGCTCTCCCACATCAGATTCAACCAATCCACCATTCAGTCCAGTTGTCCCACCTCTGAAGTCCTCCCCTCCTCCTCTGCTAGAGGAGAAGAAACTGAAAATAGAGGATGCTGATGTCTGGAGAGATGACAGAGAAACAACAGAGGAAAGACTACACTCTACCAAAAAGGAGCATATTCCCACCGTAAATCCTAGAAAGGTGGTCAAGGAGGAGCGACTGATGACCATTTCTGAGTCTTCTCTCGCAGAGTTGGGCAAGAGCTGTGAGGTCATGCTCAGTCGACAGTCACTTGCTAACAAGAATTCCTTTGAGAAACAGGACGGCCATGGCAATGTAGAGGACAGACACAAATCTGAGAAAGTAAAGGAACACAGAGAGAAAGACAGAAACAGAGAGAGGGAGAAAGAAAAGAAGAGGAAGTATGGTCACAGCCACAGTAGCAGCAGGAAGCATGAAGACAGGAAAGAAAAGAAGCACAGAGAAAAGAGAGAGGAAATGACCTTCTCTTCTTCATCATCGTCGTCTTCTTCATCCACTCATTCCAGCTCCAGCCACAAGCGGCACAAGGACGGCAAGAGCCATAAGGAGAAGAAGGATCGCCGAATTCTTGGTGACCTCAACCTCCAGAGCAAGGAGGGGTCGGAGAAGAATCGGGGTCATTATGATACAGATAAAAAGAAACACAAAGAAGTATCAGGCGCAAGCTCCACTAGTGAAGGGGAGCATGCAGAGTGGAGCTCGGGAAGTTCTGCAGAACGATCTTCTGAGCACAAAAAAGGCTCTGAATCTGGTTCTTCCTTGGGTTCAACGGACTTCTTGAAACTGAAGGCGCTGTCAGATGGGCCACCCAAGGAGCTGAAGATTCGCCTGATCAAAGTGGAGAGTGGGGACAGGGAGACATTTATTGCCTCGGAGGTGGAGGAAAAGAGGATCCCAATAGAAGAAATCAGCATCAAGAACACTGCCAGTGAAATCATCAGGTCCTGCAAGTAAGTGCTGTGTGGAGGAAGACCTTTCTAAAAATGCATTTAATGTGAAATAACACTAGGCATTTTTTTTGCACATCTCAGGGCTTCATGAATGAAAGCTTTACAATTTGTTTTCATACTACCCAGCTGAAATTATCTTTCAGGTATTTGTAAGAACATTGTAGAAGCAATTTAGAGCGAGGTTAGAGTAGTATATTTGTGTTGCACGAAGGAAAATGATCAGGTAGCTCATGTGCACAATAGTAATAGAAACCTGCATTTTGTGCCTTCATGTTTGCATTTGTCAACATGTTATCTTTTTTCTTTTCTAGGGGGGCCAAAGTGAAAGCAAAGTTTAGAGAATCCTACTTGCTCCCAGCCTTCTCTGTCAAGCCCATCATGACCTCAGAGGAACCCATTCCTAGAGAGAAACTCAACCCTCCTACACCCAGCATCTATGTACGTCTCTGTCCACAGCATTTCATACATATACTAGCTTTCTTTCTTTGACCTTTCATTTAATACACAAGGTACATTTATCCATTAACATAGAACCAACTGCACGACTATAAATCATTCAACAAAGGAAAGGTGGGAAAGCGCACAAATACATTCTTTAAAGCAACAGAACATAAAGTTGGCTTAATTTGTAGTGTACAGTATAGACAGTTGATATTTAGCTACAATAAGCCTCAACGTGCGCTGCCCTCTTGTGGTGATTAATAAGCTGAAATGTTTTTTTTTACTGTGAACTGACATGGTTTTTCACTGTAGTTGGAGAGTAAGAGGGACGCCTTCTCCCCAGTGCTGCTGCAGTTCTGTACAGACCCCAAAAATCCTGTCACTGTCATCAGAGGCCTGGCTGGATCTCTACGACTCAGTAAGTGTACACTAAGTGACTGTTAACACATTCAATTTATGTACATGCAGAAGTCAAAGTAAGCTCTCCTGATACTTCTGGATTGTCTAGCTACTAAAAATAGTCTTGCCCAACATTTTGGCTCATTAGTTAGACAGATATACTATGTATGTAGTCTAAGCTCTATAGTCTAATCCATAACTGCCTCGAAAGTATGTGCCCTAATGTTCCCCCTCGTTGTTTTTAGACCTGGGACTGTTTTCCACAAAGTCACTGGTGGAAGCCAATTCAGAGCAAGCAGTGGAGGTAAGGACTCAGGTGCAGCAGCCTGCTGATGAGAATTGGGACCCCAGTGGGACAGGTCAGACATGGCCCTGTGAGAGCAGCCGCTCCCACACAACCATCGCCAAGTACGCCCAGTACCAGGCCTCCAGCTTCCAAGAGAGTCTGCAGGTACATTTCTACTACTCCTACCACCTCAGCTACCACTGTCGCCATTCTCGTACGCTGTATATGTCCGATGGGGAATCAGGACTTCCATGTTTCTGCATTCTGTGCTGCAGTCCAGCTAATAAACATGTTGTGGTCTTAAGGAGGAGAAAGGCAGCGATGAGGAGGAGGATGAAGATGATGAGAAAGAGAAGGTTCCATCCATTGGTTCTGATACGTCCAGCAAGGACGGCTCTAAAGAAAGTAGCAGGTAAGGATGGTGTTAACAGAGCGAAGCGTTAACTAAAACACAAGTGTTTTGCAATGTGTAGTAATGTTTTAATTTTTTCCTTTCCTCAGCACCGAGCAGAAATCAGTGGGGAAGATCATTAAATTTGGCACCAACATTGACCTCTCAGATCCCAAGAGGTGAGCGACATATCATTCTAAGACTATAGTGAGCTCTGTAGCAAAATGTGATCTCATTACGTAATACTGTATTACGCCACTGTTTTTCTATGATTTGCAGTGCCATCTAGTGTTCATGTCACAATACTGCAGGGTGATTGTAGCAAAAGCTCTGAATCTGAATGCATCTGAAGAGGAAAGTTGATGGTAGAGTTCTAACCTTCCGTCTCTGCGCAGGTGGAAGTCGCAGCTTCAAGAGTTGCAGAAGCTGCCAGCATTTATGCGTGTAGCATCAAGTGGGAACATGCTGAGCCACGTTGGACACACCATCCTCGGCATGAACACTGTCCAGCTCTACATGAAGGTTCCAGGGAGCCGGACGCCAGGTAAAGGAAACTGACACGTGTTTATCCAGCAAGGGTTGTAGCCAATTCAGTGGTCTGTGTAGTCTGTCCACTGACCATGGTCCTAATCCACCGCACACCTCCGGTCTTATCTCCCCTTCTCTCCTTTGGCCATGTGGTACACTTTTGTTAGCCAATATTGCATTGTTTTTGTTGCCCGAGACAAACATAATAGTTTGTCTATGCACCTAGTGCAGTTCTTGTGGTCGCTACCACTAGGGGCACTGAATACAATCTAGGCCTAATAGAATTTAATTGATAGACAAAGAGATGGGTGTGTAGTGGATTAGTGACCATGGTGAGTGAACAGACCACTGATTAGTCTTCATCCCTCCTCTCCCTTCACGTCTATAATAGCTGGAAGAAACCTTTAGTTGAACAGTATGCAACACAAGTAACTATCTGAAATAAGATATTCAGTTCTAAATAAAATGCCATTGTATGTGACAGACAGTGTATATGAGAATATATTCTGTCCTTATAGGTCACCAGGAGAACAATAACTTTTGCTCGGTTAATATCAACATCGGCCCTGGAGACTGCGAGTGGTTCTCTGTCCATGAAAACTATTGGCACGCCATCAATGACTTCTGTGAAAAGTGAGTACACAGAACTCAAGTAGAATGCAAGTAGGAGGTCAATGGTTTATTTAAGATGCTAAGCCCTTTCTACACCCAAACATCACAACTCTTAACAACGTTTTCTTCCTATGTTCTCAGGCACGGAGTGGACTACCTGACAGGGTCCTGGTGGCCGGTGCTGGAGGACCTCTACAAGGCCAACATCCCTGTGTACCGCTTCATCCAGCGGCCGGGAGACTTGGTGTGGATCAACGCTGGAACTGTTCACTGGGTTCAGGCCGTTGGCTGGTGCAACAACATTGCCTGGAATGTCGGACCACTCAATGGTAAGTGAACCATCTAGTGACCAAATACAGATTACGTCAACAATAGTCAGAATATTTTGTAAGCCCGTGTTTGTTTTATTCTTCAACATTGTATCACGTGTGTCTGCAGCTTACCAGTACCAGCTGGCCCTGGAGAGGTTTGAGTGGAATGAAGTAAAGAAGGTCAAATCAATCGTCCCCATGATTCATGTGTCCTGGAACGTGGCCCGCACCGTCAAAATCAATGACCCAGACACCTACAAGATGATTAAGTGAGCACAGACAAACTGCATTCAGTTGCCACTTCATTAGTTATACCCAGCTAAAGTTAACGAAGAGCCCCGCAATATTTCATTAAGATTATAGCGTTTACTTTTGTTGAAACTGTTCCTCCTGGACATTGTTAAAGATTTATTGCAGGGCTTTTCTATATTGTATTTTTTGTAATGACACATACACAGGAAAAGTCCACATTTGGAGTTTTTACATTAACGCCGGGCTCTAACCTTCTGCCAGACACTGCCTGCTGCAGTCCATGAAGCACATCCAGATCCTGAGGGACCAACTGGTGGCTGAGGGCAAGAAGCTTTCCTATCAGAGTCGGGTCAAGGACGAGCCTGCCTACTACTGCAACGAGTGTGACGTGAGTAGCTATCAGCCACCTTGACCACGAAACTCTGTTTCTCTACGACAGTTGCCAGTTTATTGGGTATAACTACTTGCAACTAAGGAAGTGCAATAGAGCCTACGTTCAGGAAGATGGAAGTGTTGATTCTACTTTATTGTCACAGGAGACTGTAGTTTGTGGTTCTGTTGAAATGTATTGCTTAATATATTGATAGGTGTGTCTGTACTGAATGCCCACAGGGTGGCAGCATTAGGCAGGACAATGCAGAGCCACAGCCAAGGAATGAACATTGAATGTGTGAATGAGCAGCTGTACATTAAATAACCATAAGACAGGTTTCAGCCGCTTTGGTGTTGGGCTATTGAGAGAAACAGAATTGGGAACAAACTCTCAATAACCCAACACACAGCAAAGAAGCTGAAACCTGTCTTATACGTACAATGTTCATTCCTTGGCAGTCCAGAGTGGAATTACTAGCTAGGCTAAGCATGAGCGGTGCCCCTTGCCGACTAAGGCACTTCCATTTTCCCTCATTTATCTGGCTAATACTGCCGCCTTGTGGGAATATAGGAAACACCTCAGTATAACAGTACGCACTTCTAATATAACAGCCTGGCAATAAATCCTACCTGTTTGTTGAAACTGTCGTGGAGGCTGTGGTTTTTGGTGTTTGACTACTCTCATTGATATAAATGCAATGGACAAAATATTAGAAACACCATTACAATTCAACAGCCTCCAAAATCACTACCAAGGTAGGACCCAGGGCCGTTGTATTGAACTACATAGGCTTTAGCTCGGTGTACATGTTAAACTAGTTTTCTTGTGGCAGTCGCAAATGGGAAATCAGTCTAGTGACAGACCTTTGTTTCATCTCTCCATTATTCTTAACAGATTTTTTTTTTATCTTTTACACTATGATTATTCATAATACACCTGTAATATTACAATTAGACAACCACACACTGTAAAATCACTTTATTCTTATATTATTACTATAATCATCACTTATCCATCTAAACTGTAGTATAACAATAAGGATCTATTAAGAATAACGGCTACTATGACCAGTATGTTTAGATATTTGACGCTTTTCTCATCTAAAGAGAAGACGGGGAAATAAGGAGAGAGGTAAATCAAAGGCAACTGATACGAGTTATTAACTTGTGTGCACAAAATAAAAAATCTCTCCCTACGGGACTTTAGGTGCTCTGTAGTATAAAACTGGACCACTGTTGGGGTGCAAGCTCCCTAAAGCAGCTGTGCCCTAAATGACGTTTTGATACTCGAACCCATAAATCTTTTACAAGCTTGCTGTAGTCGGAACGTTTTCCTGATTCCTTTCTGCAACTATGTTTCTTAACCTGCTCTCTCTTCTGTCACAGGTGGAGGTGTTCAATCTGTTGTTTGTGACAAGTGAGAGCAGCAGCAGGAAGACGTATGTGGTTCACTGTGAGGACTGCGCACGTCGGCGTAGCCCCAACCTGACCAACGTAGTGGTGCTGGAGCAGTACCGCACAGAGGAGCTCATGAACGCATACGACTCCTTCAGCCTGGTAAGCGGACCCACACCTCTGTTCCTGCTTCCTTAGTCTTCTTAGAAACTCACAAGTGCATGAATGTAATTACTTGTAAACTAATTGTCTCTGTTGTGTGTCTCGTCTCACCAGGCCGCCTCCTCCCGGTGACGGAGCTCCCCTCCTGCGTCTCCTCAGCCATAACCAAAACTCCTGCCAGACAGGACAAAACGACAAGTTTCACTTTGGTTTTCAACTTACCATTTCATTATTTAAGATCATTTTTGCTACTACTGCTAATACTTGCCGGACAGCCAGTTGAATACGTTTACTCATCATTACTGTTTACAAAAAGAAATACCAAGCCGCCAATAACATACCAGTTTACTCTCAGATGGTGCTTTCAACCTGTAACCCTGGCAACAGTGAAGGCCCAGGGGGCTGTTGGTGCTGCCATTGAACAGACTGTGGAGGGGAGTTGATGATTTCAATGGCGTGTTTCCGTCAGTACCAGAGAGAACCTATTATTTTTTTTTTTCTGTTGTCGTCTTGAATACTGAAATTTGTACATGCTGTTTGCAATTTTTGTGGGGTGCTGTCTTTTTTAAAATAATTTATTGTTTTTCTAAAACTAGATCAGCCTAGATATATACCACATTGGCCTTGTATTTAGAAAAGAGAGAAAATGAAAAATACTAATAATAGAGATATGAACATTTTTCTAAAGCATTAAGAATTTTAAAAAATACAAGTGTTTGGAATGCTTCAAAACATACGGGTTTTTACGACTTTTGTTGTTTTGGGGGGGATTTAATTTTGTCTTTCAGATCCTCGTATGTGTTGTAAATCTTGTGTCTGTATGAATTATACTTTTATTTCTTCTGGAGATTAATATTCAGTTGACACTCATCAGGTTTTTTTGTTCCATTTTGTCCATCTCTGTATGAACGATCTTTTAAAAAAGAAAAAAATCATTGTCATCTGGTGTTTGTGTGTTGTACCTCTGATTGTTTTGTTCTAATATGCAGACCTAGTATTTCCTGGATTTTTTTTTTTTTTTTTTTTTTTTTGGCATTGTACATTTAATTTAAAATGTTTCTTCTATTTATTGGATATCAATGTTCTCCCTTTTTTAATGGGGTTGTACAAGTTTTTATTTTTGTCTTTATTTTTTACAGTGACCGATTGCTCTGTAAGAACTGAAATGTGGGGGTTGCGTGTCCACAGGAGTCGAGGTTGCTGTTTCTCTGGTGCTTGCCTCTCACGACTCCTGCCTTTCTCTCCTGATATATATTAAATGATATCTTTATCTTGAATATAACGCCACCTTTCCTGTAGACGATAGGCGCACTGCTCACGTAGAGAAGATGACTAATGGAATGCTGTGTTTGTATGCTCATTAAGGGGAAAAAACATGACTTTTTCCAAAGTGTTTTGAGAAATGGTAATTTTTTTTATTACGTAGGGGGCTTTTAGATGAGATTTTAATGATTTTATGATATCTGTTGAATATGATAACGGGATAGATGGTGCTAAATGTTCTCTTTGAACAACCTTTTTTTTTTTCTGTTTGTCTTCTTAAAATGAGAATTCTATTTTTCCTGTTGCAATATTACCTACCCCTTTTCCTTCTCTTTGTGGTCGTTTATTTATAACTGCACTGTTTAGAGAATTCACACAGACATACTTGCAGACACACACACACCAAACTGAGCCAGACATGTCTTAAACACTTGTGAATTTGTGTGACATTACTATGACTATTAATAATAAAGGCTTTTTGATAAATCCAGCAGTGAGTAGGACCAGTCTGAATTCTTGCCACAGAGGTTCACGACAACCTGCCAGTCAAATCTAAATAAATAAGATGCCAAAATAAACCAAGACAAACTATCCAAGGCATATAACATAATACATTAGCTACTGATGATTTGTGAGATATTTAAAGCGTCAACTTCTGTGTTTGAACCTTTATTTCCCAAAGGAGTAAAACGCGCGCACACGTAGCCAACGCACTGTCCACCTTAAGTCCATTTACACTCCACTGCCACAAAAACAAGTCATATCCGTCAGAGCTTTGTCATTCACGTCCTCAACTTGAGCTTGCTATTGTTAGATATGCGTGTGGAAAAAATCCAGCTGATGTTGATAGAGAAATGTTTCCATTTAGACATCAGCATCCGAGTTGAACTAAGGAAGGAGACTACTAGCGGCAAAACGTCACAGATGGCAGCAGGAAGTAGCAGGGAGCAGTAACAAGACTGGCCAGACTTCAGTTTCCTCACTCATAACTCACTGGTGAGTCGAACAACACTTTTAAACCATGTACACAAAAAGTAAAAAACTAATGTGTTTTTTTCTGTAATGATCAGCACCTTCATTCATGGTCACACTTGTGACAAGCCACTGTTTCGTCCCATTGTGTAAACTATGCTGCCTAACAGCACACAAATGTCTTATTACCGTACACTGCACCTGAAGTGTCCTCTCCACTATAAAACACATTAAATACTTAATCTGTGTCTGGGGGAAAAAAACTACAGAAAAAGAAATTTGTAGCTCTTATTTTCTTCTAAACAAACAAGCAGAAGTTATCAAATTAGATCTTTAAATTTTGTACGCTGACATAGAAACATGACCACATTAATGCCTGAATGAAAGGTGCTCATATGGAGAGGTCGGTGCTATCACAATCAGCCATTACATACCAATAGTAGGAAACAGAATATGCTTTAAAAACTTTAAGATAGCGCCGTTGTCTTGAAAATGTTTAAATGAAAAGCCAATTATTCAATTCATTCAATACTTCTTAAACATATTATTTCTGTAGCTCTAGGAATAAATTTAGCTTGTCAATATTTAAATTTCGTGCTGATTTCATGTCTCATAAAAAGAAACAAGCTTCTTAAGTGGTCTGAAGCCAAAAGAAAGGTAACAACCAATGTCAAATGTAGCCAATACGAATCCATTTTTTACTACTTGTTTATGGAGACCATGTAAAAACATTAATGTTCTTATCACAATATTAATGCTTTTGTTTTAACTGAAACAAAAAAGTTAATTTTCCTGTCTGTAAAGGAACAAATAAACCTATTGTCATAAATGTTTAAAATATTGAGTTTCATCAGAGGTTAGACTAAAAGAAACATTTGGGAAAGTGCACTTTCTTAAAGAACCTTCTTAAAGCGCATCAGAAGGTTTCTTCTTGTCTGTTTTCTGCAGGTCTGCGCTGAGAGTTCTTATTGAGCCCGACTGTATAAACGTCAGTGTTCCAGAGGGACGGAGCGTTGTCAGGTCACCGTGTCCTCAGGTCAAGTTAGGGGCCACGGGACCGACAGAGGGACAGCCTGAAGGAAATCCTGCTTCAAACCACACAGGAAGACCACCTCCGTCCGTCCATCTGTCTGTCCACCCGACTGCAGTCAGGTGATGACGAGAGGGTGAACGCTCTTCCCCTTACGCAAAGACAAAATCCTCCAGCAGTCCAATCACGACTGCATGGCGCAATCGCATGGACAAACTTTGAAGTTTGTTTGTGCTGCTCTTGTTGAGCATGACGGGGAAAGATTAGGTAGTAACTATTTCATCGCCCCAATCTTGTGAACTCTTCTGACAGCAGTGACACAGCACCTCCAGCAAGTCAACAATGAAATGATCAAAATCGTCTAATGAAATGTATTAATATATCAATGAGTTCCTCACCGTTCACTATAAACCATCATGCTACACACACACCAGCCTGCATAAAGAACATAAGGGACTGCATGGTGACCAAAGGAGGGCTGGCTGTAAACAAACTACAGAGGGACGGGGCAGAAAATCAGGATCAGACGAGGCTAATTATTTAGCTTATGATGTGATCTTTTCCTACCATTTAGCTGATTACCGCCTTCCTCGATGTCTTTGTTCTTCTCACTTCATCCTCCGTTTCCAACCCTGTTTTCTAGAGAATCCAAGCCGTTACCTAGATCGTACCTCCTGATAGTGCACATATGTTTCATCGTACGTTGTAAACGCTGACGTCTTTCTTGGCTTCACATCTCGTATCTTTACATCACGTAACTCTGCTGCTCATCTGGCTAAACCCGAGGTTTGACCTCTGCTATAATGAATCACCCAAAACGTGTCTCCACAGGCTCCGCTCCAAAACCAACCGTGTTGTAACATTAAGTGCAGACCTCTGACAAACTTTTCAACTTCTGTCAGTTTCTGAGGGATATGAACCTAATCTTGTTATTTACTCTTAATCAACTACTTACTAAGCACCATCACGGCGGCAGACATCCAAGAAAGAGTCTCAAGTATGACGAGCTGGACAGCAGCAGGCCATGATCCACACCTACTGGCTAAAGAAGCTAACTACGCTGCACGAACGCCTGGCAGCACAAATGAACCAGCTGCTAATAGATGGGACTAATGGATGGGACCCGCCCTGAGTGGTTAACGGAAGGCCGGACAGTCCTGATCCCGAAGGATCCCCAGAGCGGAGCAATCCCATCCAACTACAGGCCAATAAGCTGCCTCTGCACAACATGGAATCTTGACTAGGCACATCTCGCAGTACAGGAGCGAGGCCCAGAGAGGGATTGGCAAGAACACCAGAGGTGCAAAGCACCAGCTGCTGGCAGGCAGAGCAGTCACTCGGGACTGTAAGACCAGGCAGACCAACCTGTGCACTTGACTTGACTACAAGAAAAGCCTACGACTCGATGCCTCACACATGGATTCTGGAATCTTTGGAGCCGTACAACATTAACAGCACTCATCAAGAACTCAATGGGGCTGCGGAGAACATATATATATATTGTATAACACACATATACACACACACACACACACACACACACACACACACAGAGAGAGAAGTATTTCTTTTAGAGAGCCCTCTTACAGCATATAACAGGAAGAGGGCTCCGTTCTTCCAAAGCAAACAGCAGATGGTGGAGTTAAAGGCCCCTTTAATGGGGGAGAAAAAGCCAATCACTCTCACTTATCACCACGTTGCTATTATTCTGGCTGATGACAAACACACGCCAGAGCGGACGCAAGTACTATGAACGTCGGTCCCATGAAGCACTAACAGGCTGCAAATGACATGACGGAAGCTACTGAAAAGCCTCAATCCCGATTTCGCAGCCTTTAAGAAAAAGCCCCATTGGTGAAGGAAAAAAAGCTGAATTCTTGCTATCTGCAGGGAAAGCAGAAGAAACATATCCACAGGTTCATTTTAACTGGAGAATTAACGCCTGCTCATATTTTCAGACGGGGCATCTCGAATCCTCTTCCTCACAGCTGAATGAAGTAAGTCTTTTTGAAGCCTGCCGTAAACATGTAACCTGTTATAGTTTGTTCAACATGACCCGTACACGACCAAACAACCTGAATAATGACACCATGGTAGCTATTCTCCACTGCTCAACACACCGGTCTCTCTCTGCCGCCCTTCCCCCTCATTGTATGCTCTCCTGAACCTCAACTTATCAGGCTGCTTCGCTCTGACCCCCAACACCCAGCCCCCACACTGCAACAGGGACAGGGTAAAGGGGGGGGGTGTAACATATCCTGGATATGAGAGGTGGAATGCATGTGCTTAGAGGAGATGTTGGAGAAAGGCAGGGGGGCTGATAAGCCTGGTGGGTGGAGAGAGTGGGATGGATGCAGGGAGATAGGGAGTTAGGGAGGAGGAAGTGAAGGAGAGACAGCAATGTGGACTATGAGTTAGATGGGGGGGGGGGGGGTGAAAAGAGGAGGGCAGACAGTGAGACAGACAGACGTTTGACATACTTAAAACAAAGACCCCTGCACCTCTTGCGAGCGGAGTTGTTTTCAGCCACTGAGGAGGGAGAAACTCTGTGTTACTACATTAACAGCACAGGAATTTGACGTTGCACGTGGAAAAGAAAACAGGGACTCTGGGACGTAAGCAGCTCCACTGACAACTCTGGATAGTGGAGAGGAGAAGCAGCAGGAGGCCAGAGCCGCAGGAAGCCGACATACCAACACCACATAGATAAGACTTTAAGAACTCTCTCTTCCGAGCGAGTCAGCAGTTGAAACTTTGTTCAAGTGTGAGCGTGGAGGACGGAAGGGGCCTTAAGAAGTGAGAAAAGCAGCAACAATCTGGAGGACGAACAGCAAGAGGCCCCACAGCACAACGTGAGTACAAGAGCAGCTGCCTCAGACACGTTGAAAATGTTATTCTGATCCCACACGAGATGTCTTCATCCAACCGGTTACAGTGAAAAGCAGCTAAAAGATCCTATTTACTACTGATATTCAACACAGAGCAACACGTCCGAGAGGTCTGAGATACACGGGATGAATTATTGCAGCCGCTTTGTTCCAGACAAGAGAATAATAGAATGACGGAACAATAGAAAATCCAAGCATGATAACAATGTAAGAACAAGCCGAGCATCTACATGATTGTACGTCAGCATGTGGCTGCTACATTAACTTCACAATATTCCCTGATTTAGAATTCCTTAATTTGGGCCAAACAATGACATGACGTGTCATTCAAAGAAATGCTATTCAAACCATATTAAGAAAAGTGAGTAAAATGGGTGGAGCGCCTAAATGTGTTTTCAGCGAGGTTCACCAATGACTCACCTCACACACACACACACACACACACACATGCATGTGCGCATACACACCTTCCTGCTGGGCCTTCCTGCGTGACCTTCAACCTTAAAACAACACTTGGGACAACAATGGGAGACCGACGTGGAAAATAAACAACGCTAAAGCGGCCAGGACTGCGTTGTAAACAATGTCTTCCACTGTCGATGTTCAACTGAGCTGAAAGTGTAGAAGTGAAGCACAATTTCTTGTTTAAGCTTACATCCACTGAATTTCAACTTCAAGTGAACATTTACCCGACTGATCCCCAAACGTAGCTAATGTAGAAGTGTAATGTACTGGGGGGGGGGGGTGCAACTTCAGCATCACATGTTTTGTTCCAATTAAATGCAAACGGTGGCTGCATCTGAACATCTGCAGCTAATACATAATCTCTACATAATCCACGGGCATGACAACACGTATAAACACAGACGCACGTGCTGGCAACACCCACTTGGACACAAACAGACTTTGATGACAGTCAGCCTTCATCTCACTACTACAAGGACTGCCTAGAGCAATTATGGGCCCCTTTCCTTTCGGTGAAACCGGCCCTCTGATAATCATCGCCTCGCGGTTGGCATCATGCACGCTAGCTTCCTGACAGATAAAACCTCTGACCTCTCAGTGAACCCGGAGCCGCTAAGCCTTTGAAGAGTGGAATGTGATTATCTTAAAAAGTATTGCGCGGCTGTGACACCAGATTGCTGTGTCCAGCCTCTTAGGATGTGCTTTCGTCAAATATAGTCTCCAAACGTGCTAATTGGGGCTGAGCGACAGCTTCAAAACATCAGCAGTGACGCATACAATTCTGTCGCCTCTGACTTCTCATCCGATGTCTATTTCCATCTCACACCGTTGATATCGTTATATTTTTCTGCCCACAGTTCGCTATGAGTATGACGGGCACTCTAGAGAGGGCGGCCAACCACCAGGCCTTGGACCTGTCCGAGGAACTGCCGCCTCATCACCACATCAACCACCACCAGCATCTTCATCACTCCAACTCCCTGGCCTCCGCCGCCGCTGCGGGTGGAGGTAGGGAAACACCTTCACGTGTGGTCGTACCTCCTCCTTATTCTGCAGCTGAGAGTGGTGGCGGGGGCAGTGAGGCTCCTCTGCAGCTGCGGGGGGCCCTAGACTGCTGGGCCTGCTCGGTGCTGGTGACGGCTCAGAACCTGGTTATTGCCGCCATCAACGCCTGCCTCGCTGGACTGGTGTTCGGGACCATCCTGACGCCGGCCATTGTCATGGTGGTGTTTGGCTTCCTCTGCCACTCTACGGTAAGACAGTGGGGGAGAGGGTGGATGAGTGAGTGTGAGCATGCTGAAGGATTTAGATTTGTGTTGGTGCCGCTTACTCAAGTGCATTTTGCACGACTTGTTTGTTCACTTGTTTTGACTTATTTCTATCCCACCGATTCAGCCTCCCATTTACTCTGTGGGGGAATTTACTGAACATACGGACAGTCGGTGCAAACAGAAATGTGTTGTTCTACTGCGCTGTGGCATTTGACACAGTTTACCCCTGGTTAATACTTCCAGTTGACAACAAGTATAATTTTTGCGCTCAGAAAATATTGCCAGGCCTTCATTTGATTAACAGTACAGATAATATACCCCAAGAACCAGCGCAGTGCTCTATGGTGTGAGAGTGGAAGTGTTTGCATGTTAGGATAAATGTTTACGCGCACATTTGCTACATCCTAACCAACAATGAGTGGAACAAGGTGATGGCTACCATCCATCTTTGCATGAAAACACCAAAAATTCCTAGTCTCGTAAGTTTGATCCAAGAGTTTGAACTAGTTGTGTCAGGGGCTTAGGGTGGAGTTTGGCTCCATCAGTGATGAGAGGCTTTATAATCAGACGAGCCTGAGATTCCGTCAGATGTTGGGTGAACTGGAGGGTGCGAGGAGGGGTTAGGCGTATAGGGAGCTGGATGCCAAAGCACAAAAGTTAAAGACTGCGTGGTAGCTAGTGAGTGAAAGGACGTGTGGGAACAGACGCAGTGTGACAATGGACAGAATGTGATGAGAGCAGCTGAAAATATAAAAAGAAGACATGTAACTCAAACAAAACAAACCTACTTGACCCATTAGTCAGTAAGCATTATCCTGGGCTACCCTAAAAATTCATCATGGTTCAGAGACTTAATGCACACCGATGGAATTTCTGTGGGCCGGTGACCTCCTCAAAGACCGGAGAGACCAGGATCCTCTCTGTTCTCTCACAATTAGATCTCATGTGATGGCAGCTTACAGGGGGATTAACCAGGACCCGGGAGGATGGAGAGGGGGGGAGAAATCAAACGAAACAAACGGGGGTGAGGAGATAAGTAGAGCAGGCAACAGTGAGTACACTTTCAAGATATGTGAAGGAATTCTGTTTACAATAGTTGTCAAGAAACGTACCCACTTACAATATTTCCCACGAGCTCCGAAACGAAGCCTCGCCAAGTAAAAGCAAACATGGGCATGCTTGTGTGAGCCTTATGTCTTTACAACCCCAACCCCCTCACCATAACAATTTGCTTTCCCTTCCAGCTGGGATGTCTTCCTGGCCAGCTGAAAGCCCTCATCTAGCAGGGGTGGCATCGCAACGTTTCTGTTTTTTGCGTAAAAGAAATATCTGGAAATGGCCATTTTCAGACTTTCCCCAACTGTGCGAGATAAACGATCACTTTATATAACTACTAAAGTGCAACTTTCTCCTAAAATGTTGCTGCATCAAACCACCCCAACTTCGGACACAAATGTTTAGCTAGTAAAACTTCATCATGCCCTACACTATCACAAATACTCCCCTCCCATCTGAGCCCGGCCAGACGCGCACTGTTGTTACTCTCTGCACTTTCCTCGTGCACTCGAACATTCACTTCATCCTTCATGGGGCGATAAGGATGATTCAGGCCTGCTGTCTCTCCATTCCCCTCCCACACTCAAACCCCCGACCCTTTTACCTCCACTCCCCCAGTGTTATATAGCTCAGCAGCAAGTGTAGCACCCACGTGCTTTGACATGCAACATCAACATCTTTGAATCGGAGATGCTAATGATGCTTCGCTGGAGTTTCAGCCAAGTTCCCAAGCGTTCGATTCATTTTATTTGTCTCGATGAAAGTTTGTGGGCTACTGATTCAGTCCATGCACGCATGTGTGCGAGAGCGAGAGAGCGGTATATCTCCGGCTTCCGAGTGGCATCTGTCCTTACCTCATGCACGCGGACCACAGAGTACGTCATCCGCTCTCCCCTTCACACCAGCATTTAAATCGCTGATGTTCCCATATGCACAGAGACAACTCAAAATATGCAATTTGCACCTCACATGGAAAATCGGAATGTATAATGCAAATGTAGTAGATATACAGGAGAGGGACCCGAACCCTGTCTCCATCTTGCATTAGTGTTGCGTATTTTGCAAAGAGATTTTATACAGATGCGGCTGAACAAGGAGTGTTGCCACTGTTACATCGTCTACTGTATGCTGCTAACGTGTCATTGAGTAAGACAACAGAATCCCAACCAGCTGCAGGCCCAGTTGCTCTGCAGCTGCCCCCTGACCGTTGACCTGAGCGTGAAAGCAATGAAGATTTTCTCAAAGCACTAATGAACCCATTACCGAAACATTCAAATCACAAGAAACTATTTTAAAATGGACTTTTTTTAAAGTGCTTTTTCAACATTCGCAGATCCCAAAGCGTTTTTACAGATAGGTCTCATTCACACGCTTAGGATTCAGTGTCTTGCTCAAGGACACTTGTGGACAGGAGGAGTCGGGATGGAACCACCAACCCTGGTATTAATGGGCGACCCGCTCTACCACCTGAGCCACAGCAGCCTAGAAAACCAGTTTGACACCCAGACCAGCAGACACAAGTGTGATTGTGGAAAAGGAAAGAGCGGTACTTGTCTTCCCCTATTACCACAGTGGAGGTGCCCTTGAGCAAGGCCTTTAACCCCCAGTTGCTCCAGTGGATTTGCTCAGTGGCCAACAGATGAGTCTCTGTTTTTTAATTTGGGAACTTCCAGGTGTGAACGTGTTAGTCTCAGCGAGGCTACCCAGGTCAAAGAAGGTTTAGAAAATGTTGACGCATGCTGACTGACAACCGCCGCCAAATCATTCCATCTGCTGTCTTTCTCCTCTCGTCTCCCCAGGTCCGCCCTCACGGGACGACCCCCTACTGCTCTGACCTGCTGACTGACGGAGGCTGTGTGGCTCTGCTGGTGGTGGGCTTCCTCTTGGTCACCCCTCTGCTGGTCCTGGCGCTGGCTGCATACTGCCGCCTGGCCCGCCACCTCCAGCTGGGCCTGTGCTTCATACCGTACAGCCGGGCCGTGTACAAGAACCTGCCGGCCACCCAGCACCGGGGCCTGGGCACCAGCTGTTGCGGTGGCCGTGATGGAGCCAGTGGCAGTGGGAAGGGAAAAGTCTGGGTGTGAGATGAAGGTGGGAGGAAGGGGGATGAGGAAGACCATTAGATGAAGAACATGATGGTAACTGAACAAGGAGAACAGGGTGGGGGGTGGGGGGGGGGGGGGGGGGTTGTATGGGATGACTAAGAAAGGGCAGTATGTTGTAAATGACAATTACAATAACAACCAGCTGAACATCCTGGACGACGACTTTGCCCTCACAACGAGTACAAACACAGAATGGACAAGATAAAGAGAAATGTATATCCACAAGGCAAAGGCATATTGTTTCAACAATCATAGAAACAACATGATACTAAAATGACTAAATTCACCTGCTGGGGTTAAAGAAAGGAGCCCATTGGCTGCTTAAGAAGTCATTATAAAAACAAAGCATCTAATCAGATCTTAACTTCCATGAATGAATCACGGGAAACAGAAAAACGGACAATGGCACAGCTCAAAAGAGGTTGTACTGACACTAAATGATTGTATCGTATCGCAGGTTTGCTATTATGAAAAGCACATTTGTCTGATGTACTTTAACGGCAATTTCTTGTGTATGTCCTTTTTTCTTTTTCTTTTTTTTAATAGAATAAAGCTTTTGGATTCTGTCCTGTATTTGCATCAGATGGGTTGAGTCTACTGCTGGGAAAAGGAAAGGCTCACTGTTACAACCATAACGTGTTGTTTGTGTGTGTGTGTGTATAGATGGATGCTCACTGGCGGTAATACCCTGGTCGCGCAGCAGGGGGGGCCAGGGTGCACCGTCATCACGCAACAGGTGTGTGCGTGTTCATTACCGGCGAACGCAGTTTTTTTCGACCGTCAGAGATGGAGAGGTGTGTGTTTGCGTTTGAAAGGATGGCAGAAAATCCTGTGCGACGAATCAACAAATGCCCCCAAGTTGTGGTTTATATACACGAACTGTGCTTTAATTGGAACGTTGGAGTCTCGTCGCCCGCTGAGGGGGACGCCGACTGCGTCGCTTTGATCCCGGAAGGACGCCGAGTCACTGCAGCCTCGGAGGTGGGAGCTTTCAGAGGTAGGCCGACGTGTACAGACGGCTAGGCCCCACTGTTGTTGAGAAATCAGGTCTGAAAATATGAATATATATATATATATATGAACATGTCTTATGGTTGGTTAAGACTGCGGCGTCCTCAACCGTGTGTAGGTGATGTCAATGGCTCCCCCAAGCGGCGGGAGAGTGGAACCACCACATGAGACCAAAAAGTCGTGGCGCCGTTATTCCTGCAGCAGCAGGAGCTTTTCCACAAAGCTCTTTGATGCATATTCTAGCTTTTACATTTATCAATAAGACTAAACGAACAGGCGGGGCACGTCGAAGTGCACGTGAGCGGGAACCTTTTCAGATATTCTTGGTTAATTAAAAAAGGAAACGGATTGAAACGTGAATAATGATGCAGTTCCTTAAAGCAAACGATTGTAAACGAAACAGAAAATTTAAAAAAAAGGGCAACAATATAATTAAATGAAAACCAGCCTTTTGCTCGGATCTTCTCGTCTTAGATTGGAGGTTAGATGCACACTAGTTTGTCATGGTGTATCTACACTGTGAGCTGCAACAGGTACTGAGTCAGTAAACAGTGGTGTCCAAGAGTAAACCTGCATCTGGCACATATCTGCCACGCAACTCTTTGCCAGTCAAGTCGGAGGGATCACCGCTGGCGCAGAAACATCTGATTGGTCAGGATCTGATCGCCATGCCAACAGCTTTAACATCCCAGTTGAATGAAGCGTTATGAACTGACCTGAAATGATGTGTGCGCTTCCCATATGAGTTCTGCAGTCCTCCCAATGCTCATCCCAATGAAGAAGCCACCGGCCCACAGACTCTGCCATCGCTGCAGAACCAAGAGCAGCCCTGCAAGTTCACTGCAATTGCAAGAGCCTCCAAATAAAGACGTGCAAAGCTGCAGTCGGTCACACCGCCGCTGCACGGTTTGCTTCCTAACCGTTGGCTGCATGTGTAGCCAGGCAATTACCTGTTAAGCCGCTCTGACAGAAGGAGGTCAAGAGGGGAAGGGAAACCAGGACGGACAGGACGGCGTGCAGCCGTTCACAACACAAGTGGAACTCTGCACGAGGAGGACGAGGCTGTTCGGCTTCTTGTTGTACCGTTTCGGGGAAAGTAGAAAGGTAAGCAAATTGCAGCGAACTGACTGGATGCATACGGAAGATGTTGGATTCTGGCTTTTATTCCCCTTGCAACCTTTTCCTTTTGCATCCCGCGAGTCATTAATCAAAATGTTCCTTCAGCACGTCCAAACAATGTAACCAACGCATGCAGACGTTTTCTAGGAGGGAATGTTGCCACTGGATACGCAGTGTATGCCTCTGTTTATCCACAGCATGTCCAAGGCAGGAGAGAGGACACTCTCCATCACCTCCGTTGAGTCGGCCTCAATAGATGGGTAAGTTTGGATTCATCTCCGCTTCTCACAGTATTTGTGTAGTTTTCTGAGTGTGACGGACAATCAAATCTTGGCCATTTATGCGATTTATTTCTTTGATTTTTTTTTTTTTACCCGTGATGCAGCAAAGATGGGGCCCCCGGGGATTCCCCGTCAGGCTCAGTCTCCGAATCGCCCAAGAAATCTTTAAAGAAGTCCAAGAAAAACACTGAGAGCATGAACAAAGTGTATAACTCTGTGCTCGACAGTGTGTTTGGGGCGGTAAGTAGCTGACACCCAAGGACTAGTTGTGAGTGTCTGATGTGGCCTATAGGATATTGACCTATACTGCAAGAGTTAAGTTATAGCTTAACTGTGATTGCTCTTTTTACTTTCCACACAAATCTCACCCCCCCCCCCCATTCGTGCCACATTTAAACACACTTTTATTCAGTAAAACCTGCGTTTGCCTTAATTCTGTTTAACGGCTGAACATGAAGCTTTTCCTCACTGACAATTTAAAGCACTTTAATCTTTTCATAATAGCCACCGGCATTGAGGATGACCGTACTTAAATCTATCATTTATATATTTAAGATGTGATGGTGTAAATCTCATCAGTAGAGTGGATGCCCATTACCTCTCAACGATTCTGTTTGTCGGACGTTAAAACGTCAGTCAGCAGTGAGATGGAAGTCGGGCAGTGTCCTTGCAGTTTTGTCCCTGATCGCTCTCAATCACTAAGCCTGGTGTGTGAATAGTATTAGTGGCTCATTAGTTGAGGCTTATTGCTGCACTTTATTAGCATTATCCAAATGCCAAACACTTGGTTGATTCAACTGAAAACATGTACCTTTTCCATTGTCCATACATACTGTATGGACAATGGAAACTGATTTATAAATATGGTCTTACCTGAGACTTGTCCCGTGTGTCTTCTGTCATTTTATTATGTCCACTTCTGGCATTAACATGCATAGTTTTTGGTAAAGAGTACAGTCTAGACTTGCTCTACATAAGACAACTTTGTCATGATTTGACGCTACAGAAATAAAATTGAATTGAATTTTAATATGCATGCCTAAAAATACTTAGAAAATCTTGGTGTCAAGATACTTAAGTAGAATTTCATATTGTATAGTGCACATTTATCTTCCTAATGATAATAATAAAAAAACATTTATATATTAACACTGTTACTGTTTCTGCAGGAAAGAGAATTGGCTCAGGCGGAGTTGGACGGTAAGTGTCATTACAGTCGTTAACATGTTAGCAGCTTCATCTGAAGCAGTTCCAGACGGGCTAAAAACCCCCATCATTATTTCAGTACTGAAATATTGTATCAAACAAGTACATTATCATGCAAATTGGTGAGTTACTGTTAATTTAACTGCCAAACCCATGTTCATTATGATTTTATTTACTTTGGTTATATCATTCCAATCTCTTTGCATTTCCTGCCCATTTTTTTCCGCAGTCATAAAAACACGCCCTTGTAACAGACTCTATAAAGTTCACAAAAGCAGCCTTTTCAATTATATTGAAAACTAAAAAGTGTGTAGTGTATGTGTGGGGAAGAAAAACATAGATTTCTCCTCTAAACTGTAATTGAGTTAATGAAACCTTTTCAGTAACAAAGACGAAATGTCCCCATGGATTGTAACAGTTGATGTACTTTGGTTGTGGCCAGTGAACGTGTTTCTCTTACCAGCCCCTTTATTAGAATACTTGCTAGACTAGAATGAAATAGTCTTTTTTAAATCTGTATTATTTTAGAATATTACTTTTAGGAATGTGATGTTGCAGCAATGGCATTATAGTCCACCAATCTGTCCAAAATCAACCACATTGTTGTAATCTCTTTGTGACCCCCGGCTTTTCTTAGAGTTGCAGGAGGCCTTCAAAGAGTTTGACTACGATCAAGATGGATACCTGAACTACAAAGACGTGGCTGAATGCATGAGGACCATGGGATACATGCCCACAGAAATGGAGCTGCTGGAGATTGTCCAACAAATCAAGATGAGAAGTGAGCTGATTTAAAAAAACTATAGAAAATTAATAATACACAATTAGAAACACTTTTAAGCTACCAAGTATGAAATGAATAATCTTAATTTATATTTCAAAATGCTCCAGTTTGAGCAAGAGCTTAATTTGTTAACATAATTTATTTTCCATTTCCTGGCCCCGACATCTCTCCTCTCCACAGTGGGAGGGTTAATGGATTTTGAAGACTTTACTGAACTGATGGGACCCAGGATGATGGGAGAGACCGCTCACATGCTGGGCCTCAAAGAGCTCCAGTCGGCCTTCCTACAGGTCAGTCAACTGATAAAACAATCCCCCTAATGTGAGCTGATGCATCTCAGTGAATTAATGCAACAAAAGTATTGTAATAGTCAAAATAGGATGAATTCCGACAAATGAGATTGTTCTTAACAGGCACCTTCCTGCTTGCTTTATTTCCACTCTGACTTACTGACATTTCCAAAGTAAAAGCACCATTTCCTCCTGTTGTCGAGCCATTTTCATCGCTTTCTCTCATTTTTTAAAAGTTTGACCTCGATGGAGATGGAAAGATCGACCAGGACGAGATGAAGGAGGCGACCAAGACGCTGCTGGGGGAGAAGCTAAAGAAAGGAGAACTGGAAGAGATCTTAAAGGAGCTGGACATTAACGCAGACGGAAACATTGACTTTGAAGGTGAGAGTAAGCAGTGCAGACACCGGCAGTGTGTGTGTTTCCCATTGCTGTTCATAATCGTGCGTCACATTTTATGCCAGTGTATTATGCACTAAACACCACTGGCCCTTTTTGCCGTTTAGTCAGATAAAGTCAGTGCTGACTTTTTGTCTTGTCTCTCCTCCTCAGAGTTTGTGATGATGCTGTCCATTCACTAGCTACTGAAAAGACAGAGGACAGGAGACACTACTGAATCATTCCACACGATAGTTAATACTACAACCAAATACTGACGATGGTAATGTAGGTATAGACTACTACAACATAACGTGTGCCTAACTCTGTAATAATTGTATGAATACTGCATCACGTATGGCGTGTGCTGTAGATAGTTATTTTGGGGACCCTTTTGCAGCGATAGAACATGTAAATAAGACTGACATGTTACTATTTTAATAAAGAAACCAAAACGATGTGCTGTCTAAGCTTGGTTTTCAGTTAAACATGACATTACTGTAAAATACAATACATAATTGACTGGACTGATCACATTTAAACCCCTCAAACAGGCTTTATTCCAAAAACAAGTTTATTACTTCCAGGTAATTGTCAAAAAAAAAAGTAAACTATAAAGCAAGTTTCATCTATCATTAAATTAATTGTCAAATGTTAACGAAGCTTTGAGCTTTGTCAGGTCTACTGTGTTCTGAAAATGAGACATTTGCACATTCAAAGCCACGGTGCAGGTGTTTTAGAAAAAAATAAGGTCACATTTCAGGAAAAAAATCCCACATCAGGCTAACGTTTGAAAATGGCGCTGGAACCAACCATAAACAGAACTTAATCTCCCATATGAAAATCAAAATGCTTAATACAACTGGTAACCTAACGTAATCTGCTTATTATTCTAACATCAAACTACATGCCGCACATGTGATCTGCTGAAATTTTAAGTCTCGTCGTCAGACAAGAAACTAAGCAAACTCCCAAAAAGCATCAGTGTTTCACAGGAGGAGGAGAGATGGATGAAGTACTGCCGTCGCACGAGTCAGGATTTGGGATTTCAGGGTTGCACAGTCAACAATTAACACCTGTTTTATTCTGCACAAAACAGATTTGATAAAGTCACATTTATCTTGTTCACAGATGGTCACAGTATAACTTGTTAAAGAAAAATGTTGGGCTTTCGCCAGTGTTTGCTGGAAAATCTCAAGCTTAGACTAAACACAACTTATGTCGGGCTATAAAACACAACATATCTCTCAAGTGTGTCACTTCACCAAACCCTATTAACTTCTGTTTCTTTCTTGGCCAGTAGGAGCAGCAGACCCTCTGTCAGCATGCATGTGCTAAACTGCAAAAACATAAAAACTGACACTTCCCGTCGGTAAATATTGCACTCTTTGAGTTAAAATAACATCATTGCAAAACATTAAAAAATTTGTTTCAGAACTGAAAATCATGCTTGGGCAAACTAAAGGCTCGCTGCATCCTCTCGGGGGAATGTTGGCTCTAACCTTTTTGTAAACTTTACGACGATCAGAAATACCATCCCAAGGAATAGCCCAAAAAGATTTTGTAAACAAATGCATACAAGTCTTCCAAGCACGTGAGAACTCGCTGAGTTCATTTGAACGTATTGTGCACGTTGCCTGGTGCTCACATTGGCGGGTTGAGGGCATCCAAGGTGTCCTCAGGATGACAGACGCTACAACTGGATGCACTAAGATGCTGCTTTGGATTAAAGCCCATACGGAATGGTATTAGAATGCATGCTGTATCACTTCCACGGCTTTGTGAGACTATTACGGATCATCAGCTTGTTACTGTATGCTGAAGGTATTTTGAGTGTTTGTGGCAAGTTCAGACCAACATCATGCATGAGCGTATTGTCCAATGGGCACACTGCAGTCACTCAGAATCACCTCACAACATCTTTAGATGTACAGTCCAAAACACAACAAGCAAGTGGCTACAACACCTACACATCCTGCCTTTGTGTCAATGCCAGTCTCTACATGCTATCAAACCTCTCAATTCAACTTCTTCTTATAACATCTCCTTCATTTTCAGTCCTCCTACATGGCAGGTAGATAAAGATGGAGAAGCTTCTTCTATTTGTCTATCCACAACTCGCAGCGGGACAAACTGCTACCGTTGTCTACAGCTCGTTGGTCAGCTCATCAGCAAATTCAGCCATGATGTCATGCACCCAGATGTCCCTTTCCTCCTGTGATGTGTCGACCAGGAAGACAGTCAACTTCCTGTCCCACGGTTTAGTGGCTTCCTGTACAGCCTCCAGCTGGGCCACAAGTGGTTTCTTCTCCACGTGGTTCCTGAAAACGATGGAAGCTTCCTCCGACCACTGCCTCGGCTTCACCCCTGCGAGGGACACAGGTATGAAGGTTAAGACCGCTTTTATGTTAATGATACAACGCAAACCTTTAATGCTACATAAAAGAAATGTTAAACCACTCTGATGCTCTTCTAATGTGCTTATTGACTTTGCAGTGTGTTTCACTGAGGAACTTTAATAACAGAAGATCGATGAGTAGGCGTAAAAGAAAGCTGCTTTTCCTGCCGATGTATACATAGTTATTACCTGTTGCGTTAAATCATCAAATGTTGTCCATACATGTGCATTTGAATGAAGTTAAACATTTGTTATTACACAATAGCTGTTTTTTTCTAACATTGTCTGCGTATGCACATTGCAGTGGATTTTAATAGGATCAAGTTGACATTCTTTACAATAAAATGAGGCATTTCACGTTAACCCTCAAATGTATGGTTTAAAAAGGTGTTTGAGCTGTTTTCTAATTATATAGTTGAATCACTTAGTTCCACCACTGGAGTTTGGACATGACCTTAGTAACAGCCATCAGTCTGCTGTGGCAGAGCTCTGTATGGATGTCTGCTCTACTCACCAGCCAGCTGAGCAGTGATTCCCTGGACCGGCAGCTGTCTGAAGTCTTTGATCAGAGGTCTGAGCTGGGTGCAGCTGACCAGCTCATGTTTACCGTAGTCCAACTCGTACACAGACACCAACCCATTGGTAAGAACTCCCTTGACTAACACACGATGCCAACTGAGAGAAGAGAATGGGAAGAGCTGATATATTTAGGCAAAGCAAAACATCCACTACTGACAGAAACAAGGCAGAAAGCACCACAAATACTCAAATCAGAGTAATAGATTATACATATCTTTTCCTACTTTGAGCCAGAGCTGTAAATGTTTGACAGCAGTATCCAGACTGGTCAAGGTCTTAACATACTTTGATCAGCATTTCAGTTATGCCCACTGTTTTCATAAAATGAAATGAGATCATTGCTTAACTCACTTGTTCTCCACTTTAGCAGCGTATATCTGGTTCTTCTCTATGTCGAGTGGTTTCGCCTCGGTTTTATTGTAGTAGAGAATCATCTCTCCCATCAACACCACCAGCTTGTACATATCTCTCCAGGGCTGCAGCACAAAGTGGCCTGGATGGCACGCCACTGATACATAGACGTCCACATTGTTTCCTGAGAAGACAAAGACTGACATGTGAACATGGGATATTTTTCGACAGTAAGGTCAAATACGCGACTTAACTGCACTAATGCAATATAATAACTAACATTTTCACTATCTTCATTACCTGCTGGGGGTAGTGCCAGTAATGGCGGCAGCTGGAGAGAGGATGAGGCGGGTGAAGGTGTCTCTGGTGGGCTGGTGGTGGTCGTGGTTCCTCCTCCACCTCCTCTGGGTCCTGATAACGCCCTCCTGAGATGAGGCTTGGCTGGGACAGTAGTCGACACTGGACTTCCATTAGTGGAGTCACTGGTGCTGGAGGTCTTGGAGGATAAAGAGGGCGTGGAGATCTTGGCAGGGCTGTGAAATTAAATGGAAAAAAACAGAACTGTAGTGTACCAGGCGATACGTGACTCTTTACTGAGATAATGCAGGTGAACACAAAAGCAGCAGAAACCTGTGGCTTGTCAGGAAAACATCTGGTCGCTTTTTGAACAGGTCGGATTGGGCCATCTGATGGTTGAGGCTGCGGGTCGGGTCGTGGAAGTTCTTGTCGATGAAAAGGTGGACATAGATGCAGCGCTTGGTTTCATCTGCCTTAGCAACCTTGGGGGGAAATACCAAGGTGAGTGTGAAGGTACACGAAGAAGAAGGAAAACAGAGGGAGGGAGGATTCAACAAAGCAGAGAAGAGAAGGACAAAGATCTGAGGGATGATGATCCAAGCAGAGGCCTAAAAATGCACGAAGACAAGTTAAAAAAACATTATACTGGAGACAGGCAGGGTTCGGTACACAGTAGGCAGTCGAGAACGACAGAGCCGATGGACATCTTGGGTAATTTCAATAAATAGGTTTTCCACATTACGCAGTATCCTATTAAAACTCCCTCAAGGATCTGTAGAGGTCTCTGCCTCCATGGACCAATCAAGGCACAACTTCAGTGAACAAATCCTTATTGGCATCCATCTTGTGACAACTAGCATGACTGAGGCCATACGTTCAGATAGGTAATGTACCTTCATGCTACAGTCTGTGGTGTTGAGCACTTTCTCTCGAAGCCATTGGACAGCATCCGGAGTCCAGGATCCAACACTGACAGCCAGGTCTGCTAGACAGCACTTCACAGCCTAAACACATGTTACTGGATGTCATTTTCTCAGTAGGACTGCACGTGGAAGCCGCCCTCACTACAACTGCACATGAGAAAAATCTCCTTTGAACACGTCATTGCTCTTTACTGGGTTTTTTTCTCCACTTAAGTGGACAGACGCTGACCTGTGGTGGGATGGCCACAAGCTCATGGAGGAACGGTGGTGGGAACTCTCTCAGCTCAAACACCTCTACAGAAGCCTGGACCCCCACATCAATGAACAGGATGTCCAGCACTCTGCTGCCATGAAGGTTGGTGATCTGAAGACAGAATGATAGACAAGGAAACCTCATTCTTTACAGCAAAAAAATTTTTTTTCTAGATAAATTATGTCTCTCTGTTGTACCTGTTACATCTTACATTTACAGTCTAAATCAGGATTGGTAGTGTTGTTGATCAATACAAGGATTACATAATGATATGATTCATCTCTGCTCTCAGGGTAACTACACCTGCCTCTATTTTTCAACTGTGACTTTATTCCTTTTGTCAACAATCATACGTGGACTTGTTATCTGTGCTGCACGGAGCCATCTTACCTCTACACGGGACCATCTGCCTTTGTAGCGAGCCAGACATCCTTTCCCACAGAAAGGTCTGGATACCAGGAAGTCTGATGTTACCTGGAACACAAATACATTTCATCAAGAAGCATGTGTCATCATATTAGCGTTAAGTCTGTCTGTACTTCCTCTGGTTTGGCAAAGTCACTATGTGTAACTGCGGCTTTATGACTTGATGCGGTCAAAGCTCACAGGTCCACACTGCTGCAAGTGTATATAATTAAGTGTAATAATATTAGGACTTTAGATCTGTGGTTACTTGAAATGGGTTGTTGATGTTTAAAGAAATGAAGATTGCATATGTTAGAATTCTGAATAGTTAGCTTAATCCTAGAAGTCATCAACACCAGCAGGGGGAGTTACTCTAACAGATAACAACACACTGTACAGTTTGCTGGTCTCAGCTATGGATTACAAAACTGGATATTAAATTGAGAAAGTTATTCTCTGAACTTCCGTCTGATGAGAAAAACAAAATATGCAGTGAAAATGAGACGTATAAAAATGTCATTACTTCCCTGCATGCTTGATGATTTTAAATACAGTCACTGGAAACGGATGCAAGCTTGCAAGAAGTCTAAAATGCATTACCAAACTCCACATTGTGTTTACCTAAGCACTGACGCAAAGAGTTGCTGAGCTGCAACTATGAGCTTTAAAGGGCAGCGGCGGCACGCCTTTAAAAAGCACCAGAGCTCCACCAACAGATTAAGTGGTTTGGCAATGCCTTAACTCTAGATTATCAGACTAATCTCAATCTGTCCACAACTCTGCCTGAAAGGGGCAACACAGCCTAATAACTTCAGAAAAGGCTTTGAGAAGAGTGTGCAAGTCCTTGTGTACTCTGTTCAGTCCCTGTTATAACATGGCACCTAGCTATACATGCTGGAGTCAGACTATCAGTTTAACAGATTTAACAGATACATAAACACATAGCAAGAGTATACAGTACATCTGTGTGCACCCCATGTATGTATGTTCCATTTAGAAATAGTAACTCTGTATTGTTAAATACATACAGGTAAAGTTTCAATCCCTAAAAAGGATGAGTCATTTCCCAAAAATGCTGGCCACTGTAGTTTTTAGCAAACATTACGAAAGAAGGAGTAAATAGTGCATTTGTCAATTTTCGGATGACGAATGTCGGAGTGAGTCACAATAAATGAATGTGCCCGGACATTGTACTGAAAGAACCTGTGACCCAGCGTAGCGGTATATCTCAGTGGTATTTGTGTGGCATCGCCAACTGACATCAAAAATAAAAGCCTTTACAGTTTCAAAATGGCCCAGAGACATCAATTGCAGCATGGTGTTAACCTGTGAGTGGAAGTATGTCTCTATACTCTCCAGCATCTCAATCAGCTTGGCAAGACCTCTGGAGGGCAGCTGGCAGTAGATGGTCCCATCTGAGCAGACGCTGCTGACAGTCACGTTCATATAAGCGCTGTTCACCTGAGGAGAGTCATCGATAGGAGTTTAGTGTGCTGCCCACAGACACGTAAACACTGACCCGACCACACACACGTACAAACTCTCCTGTACCTGTAACGGGCTTGCTAGCATCTTGTCCTGCAGGGCTTTCATGCAGGCAGCGTTGATGTTAACATCATCGTCCTGTGACGTGTCGTACAGGACGACAAGAGGGCTCTGCTCTCTCTCTAGGATCTCAGCCAACAGGATCCGTCCGCTTGCCATCGTCTCAAACGTCTTCAGCACGGCAGGTTCCTGACAGAATGGCTCCAGGCCTGGATGCATACACACACAGTTACATTCACTTTAACTAGATGGTGTAGGTGGAAATAGGAGGGCGAAACAAGACTTTTTGGATGTCCTGATGATGTGGTGATTCAGTTCAGACTCACCTGCCAGTTTACACTTTGTTGCCTGGAAAGGCAGTTGGAGAAACTTCTCGTGGAGCTCAAACACTTTGGTTTTGCTGATCACCTCTGAGAATCCATGATCCACATAGTATACCTACAGAACAAAGGCAAAGACCACAGAGATAACTGATATTTCTTTTCATCTCAAAATTCCACAGTTCATCTGTTAACCTCCCCCTTCCTTTTCCTTACAGGACGCCTTTGATTCTCTGAGTTTGGAATGATTTCTACATCAATTTCTACATTGACTAGTGTCCTTGGTCATTTCCTTGCCTTCTCACCTTGATCTTGTCGGCCATGACATCGCAGACTTGCGCCCTCAGAATCTCCTCCTCCTCCTCGGCCCTTACAGCAACAAGCCGGCCAGAGGATGGAGACGTTAAAGGAGTTGGACTACTTAGGTCTAGGCCGTAAAACTCCCTCATTTGATCCTCCATGGACTCCTGGGCCTGGGAGTAACCCTCACCAATGTACCTGAGAACGAAGGAGAGACAGACAGTGAAAGATTTATGAACCGTCCAGTCGTAAAGCACATTCCCACATACAGTTCTCTCCTACCTGAGTATAACTCCATTGGTGTTGGTGGCCTCCACCACCAGCACAGAGGGGTACTCCTCTTTGGGAATCTGCAGCAATGGCACCGCATGGTTACTGAGCCTCCTCCCCAGATCCTGCCTCACCCTCAGCTCCTCCTCACTGACAGAGGAGTCCCTCCTGTTACAGTTCTCATCCTCTCCTCCTCCACCTCCCCTGCCGCTCCTCCTGTACAAGATGGCCCTCTTGGGATTGTCTGGCATCGGGTAGTCGATGGTGCAAATGTCGGAGAGGAGGTGAAGGTTCTCCAGGACATGTCCGGGTAGTTTGGTCTTGTAAATAAATAAAATATAATATATTTTTTAAATTAACTGCAGCTCACTCCTGAATTAGGTAATGACATGTATATGATGGTGTTTCAAAATGTTACTGACTTTGTATGTGTCTTGGAAGAGCTTGGGCAGCGCGTGGGCCCACAAGCCGTTGGAGTACTTCACCAGCAGCTCCTCCAGTTTCTGCTTCAGGTCGGGGCTGAGAGTAGAAGGGGAGGAGGGAGGGCTGGGGGACGAGGATGATGATGGTGGAGACTGAGGAGAGTAAGAACCAGAGCGAGCCAGATGAGTGCCGATGGGTCTCTGTTGGGCGGGGGACTGCAGGGGTTTGTCTGTGGGGGTGTTTGAAATCGGGACAGGAGCAGAAGTGGAGTTTGGCTTATGGATGGGCGAAGGGGTGGATGTAGTGCTCCGTTCCTTGGCGGGGTAAAGAAGCAGCTCCGATGGGTTGCTGCTGCAGGTCTTCTCTACCTAGAAGAATAAACGGAAAGGACTAATTATAAACCATTTTTGTAAACTGTATTAATTTGTGGTTGACGGGAGTGAGCTCCTGAAATTAAAAGGACAGAGCTGCTGCTCACAGACAGCTGCTGAGTGTTGGGGAGCTCTGGAGGAGAGAGCCAGAGCTTCTGGAGGAATAAACACCCGGAGTCACACTGGATTCTGCACTGATCAGGAGTCATTTACCGTCTCACATGCACCAACATGCAGGTGCGGCCGGATCGGTATATACACTATATCTTTATATAAGCATATAGTTGTTTGCTGCTGTATGAATGTTCAATATCTCATATATAGTACCTTTAAATATTTGTTATATTATAGGCCTTTTCACTTTCACTTCAACTGTGCATTAGTGGTTATTGGTTTTAGGATTTTATGCAGAGTCTACATGTGCACACCATGTATGATATAACCAATGTAAAGTAAATTGTACGGGACAAACCATGATGAAAACGAGGAAAGAGAACACAGCAGCACAGTACAGTGCATGTAGACGTCACGCTGCCTTTCATTAGCACTACTGTATTATATCAACAGTAATTACTTAAACAGAAATGCTTCTTCTAGCAAAATAACTACAGTGACTTAAGGAGTACATACAGCGCATACATGTGTCCAGGTATCCAGGTCTTTGATGGCCTCAGCGTGCAGGTCCTGTTTGTATAGCTCTCTGTAGATCTGAGGCAGCTTCGACACCCAGAAGCCGTTACTGTACTTCTCCAGGATCTCCCTGATGCGGCCCTGGACCTGCTGAGGGTTGTAGGGCTTTCCTTTCCCCGAGCTGAGGCTGTCGTTCAGATTCAAGGGTGCTGGAAGATTGGTGGAAAAAACACACAAACACGCAGGCAATTACTGCTTCTACAACTCTGATCTTCTGGCCCCTTTCACGGCATGCTTTCCCCCAAAACAAAGGCACTTGAGTCTCGAAAGAGATGGATGATTTGAATAAAAAAAAGATAGAAAGATACAAGAATGGCAATGAGGCTTATTCACAAGCCTTTTGCCCTGGATTTGTCTCTTGATGACCTAGAACCTGTCTTGAGGTTCAAATGAGCTTGATAAGAAAAACAGAGTTATCCTGAATTTTGTCTCTAATAGTTACAGTTTCATCATTAAAGAAGCTCTACAGGAATACATGGCTCAATAGCGCTATGACTCTCTGTCAGCCTGGCTACAGTGCTGAACAGAAACCTGGGGTTGTTCTTATTTCCCTCTATTAATGATGAGTAGTAGGCTTCTCTGGCAGGGATGTCTCTTTACATACAGGAAACATAGGCTCTTTAACCAGTCACTATCAAACTTTAACAGTCTCTTCTTTCTTTAGGGGTCTGACAGAATCATGTCTGAAATGGCTGGAGCCTTCAACATGTGTGCCTCTAAGCAGTTTATTACATTCCAGCGTTTTACCCCAGGCAGATTATACATACAGATACACATATTATAGACCTTCTTCAAACAGGCAACATGACAATAAACACATTTTTAGTTTAAGTAAAGACTTGGAGGAGAGGGAGTACAGAGGAAAACTGTTCTTCACATTTCTGTTTATTTAGAGGACAAAAATCTACACAAAAAACCCCAACTATTTTTAGCGCAATAAAAAGAAGCCTGTCCTACTTACGACCAGTCTGTTGGGAGTTTCTAGAAAGGTGAGCATGCACCTCCTTCTGAAACCGTGACGGGAGGGTCATCCTCTTGTCTGACCTGGACACAAGAAAACAGAACAAGGAAGAGCATCACTTTCAATGGGAAGAGAAGATCATTGTGAAGGAGACATACAGGAAACAAAGTTCGTCTCTTTCTTGAACCTTGAAAAAAACCTATGACATTCTCCATAATATTTGTGCATAGTTTAAAACCAAACCACAAACGTCTGCAGTTTTAAGGCTCTGCTAGGTTTGGCTGTGTGCCAATCCTTAATCTCTTTTTAGCCAAAGCACAGCCTGAGAACTCCAGAAAGGACTGTTAACATCTCGAAGTCTAAAAAAAACCAAAACAGATAACCTATTTAAGTTCAGTGAAAGTCAAACCTTTTCTTTGGTTTGTCCTCTGTGCCACAACCCATTAATCAAAATGTCTTCATCCCCCATTAGTCTAGAACAATGGGTTGTGAGATACAGCACACTGGATACTGCATTGCACTTTGTGTAGCATAGCTGATGCTGCTCCTCAGACCTAGCCAGCAGCATACTAAGAATTCATGGAAAGATTTCTACATTGTGACAAATATTAGTCCCGTTTTCTGCACACAGCTGAATTGATTATAAGCTTAATCTTTTCCTTCTTTCCAGCCCTCCCCCATTCACCTCTGCCCATCCTTATCACGCCTGCTGTTTAGACCAGTCACCTATATGTTACAGTGGCTGCTTTTGTTTAAACATGCCTCCCATTTCTCTTGGTCCAGTCCGTCTAGTCTCTTTTCGTCTCCCTCGTCAGTCACTACACCCGGCTCACCCTGATGCATAATAATAGAAGCAAGCAGCAATTAATATACAGAGAACATGGGATATTTACTCTGTGACCCTAAATGGCTGCGAAAAGGTTTGAAAGACTTTACTACCCATACATAGATCATAACATCAGAGCGACCGAGACAAATTCTTATTCTACTTATAGTTTAGTCTACAATCTACCACTTCCTGCCTGAAGGAAGCCACTGTCGTAAACTGGCTTTATACTGTAATTTCTGTCCTGTATAATAAATGTTGAGGTGTCCAGATCTACAGTCTAAGTTCTTAAGGCCAGGAAGACATGGGCAATTCTCCTTTGGTCTTCAGCCAGGAGACATCCAAGAAGAAGTCCTTAAAGTACTCAGAAATGTGCAAGGGAAGATCGTGTGATACGGTGGAAACTGCCAACGCAGCTACTGAGTGCACCTTGTGGCGACATTGTTTTTGTCCAAGCTCTAGATTGTGGTTAAGTTCAGCCTGTTATTCTGAAGACTGGACTTTTATTTTGCTTCCATTATTGTACATTTCCTGCCAAAGGAACCTGTAACTTGAGTGTTAACAACTTTGTTGTGGTATGGTTTTAAGTTTTGAGTCACCCAAGAGCTACCCAGCCTGTCACACACACATTCTCTCCTCAGGCGGAGGCAGCCTTTGTCTGAACGCCCACTTAACGCTCCCATCCAGGTGCAGACCAGCCTCCTACACTAATTTCTTTTGTGTTTTTATTTTAATTTAAGTATTTCTTTAAACTATTATTTCTATGTTGGCACTTTCATTTTGTTTGCTGAATTTACCACTTGTACTGCCAGGCATCCCATAGTGCGTATGCAGGCACACACACACACACACACACACACACACACGCGATTATGCTGGCCTGCAAGTGTTCTGTCCAATGGAAGATCTAGAGGTATACAGAGAGTTGTGCTGATTCGCTCTGTGTCGGTATAGAAGCGTTAATCTACCAGAGAATAGAGCGGGGATTAGAAGGGCTCACATCCCCCATGCTCTAGGCTCGTGTCCCCTGCCAACACACCAGGCTTCCCACCCTGCCGCCTCATTGTGCTGCGGAGGGCCAGTGGCACAGTGGACACCCATGGTGACACTGACAAAGGACTGATGTCAGTTGTTTTCACAGTGGACGGACGGATGGAAGTGGGAGATTCAGTCAATGAGCTGAATGAATTGTGATTCACCGTTTTAATGCTTCTGGATGGATTCTTCAGTAACAATAAACTCATTTTTTTAACTCAGTCCAGGGCGTGGTGAATAACAGTAGGAGTCTGAAGCCAAAGTCAAAGAATAAGTGCTGATTTTAGAAAACAAAAAATAGAGGGGAGGGGGGGGGTCAAATCATAATTATGAGCAATCGATTCACAGAGAGTGTAAGACAGAGAAGGAGGAATGATTGGAAAGTAAAGACACACATGCAGGTGAACAATGAAAATGTGCCAAACATGCAGATGTGGAGGCAAAGGTAGAAAGAGGAAGTGAAGTGAGGAAAAACTCAGAGACAGGCAGAGACAGAGAGAGAGAGACAGAGAGAGAGGGAATAATCTAGGGAGCCCAGTGCTGAATAAGCAGCTGCAGGGGGGCTGTAAGATTAACATTGATTTTCATTACCTTGAGGCTATAGTTTGTAGTGGCAAGAAAACACAAGATAGCGGTTATAGATATGTAATTCACCACTCCAAAACATTCTTTTGATTTGAAATTTGAAAAACTTGTCATTTCCGAACACGTTGGATTCCCTACGCAGTGTGGAAGCCTGGTCGGTGACTTCCACGTATAACTCTGCTGTAAAATCCCACAAACATGTGGAGACTGAGCTTCAGCATTGGGATGTGAGCCCAAGTTATCTTTTCATACTAAAGGCCTGCATCAAATCAGATTTTGAATTCAAAATTCAGATTGTCTTTCAGCGGCAAGAAAGGTAATTTTGTCCCATCTCAAACACCATAAAACGGATCACATAAAATCATCTATATTCATAAACTTGAATATGTGAAGTAACCTATAAGTGAATAATTCCCTTGAGCTCCTCCTCTTTGTCCAACTGCTTAAACCTCATTCGCTCCTAACCAATCCCCTCACTCACTCACTTCTCTGCAGATGGGTTCCCTTTCCTGGTGGGTGTGTTCTGATTGGACATCTTGTTCGGATGCACCCCAGTCTTGCCCTCTGACTGGCCATCCCTCATGTCCCTCGCCTGTCTGAAGTCTCCATGTCCCGCCCCTCGGCCACCGCCTCCTCCTCTACCCCCGCCTCGCCCACGGTGGTTTGGCTGCCTGAGAGAGGTTTGAGGTTTGGCTACACAGAGAAAGAGAAAGCAAACAAGGGAAGTAAACCCATGGACTTGTACACACACACACACACACCCTGACCCTGCTTAACCTGATGCTGAGACAGGGTAGTGTCCGTCTGGAGGCCACAGTGTCATGTGTACAGTCTCATAGACACTATATCAGTGAGCTGGCAAGCGGCAACATCACAATATCACAAATTAAAAATGGCATAATTCTGAGTAGTTCAGAAAACTCTCCTGTAGCCACATACTTGGATTTGCCAGTTTAAACTCCCAATCGTTTAATAGATATTACGCCTAGTTGCTTGTTTGCCGAGAGTTACGATAAGATTGATACCACTCCCACGTCAACAGGTGGTGACATGAAAACAGGTAGCCTACCAGCAGCTCTAAAGCTCAGCGATTAGCTTGCTGGGAAGGAGAGCGAAATACCAGCAGAGCCTGCAGGGAGTCACTGCCCTCAAAGAACAGTCAGCTACAGCACATAAGCTCCCGGTAAAACCACAACGTGTCATTTTTGCATTACTGTGTGTCTACAGAAGAATATTTAACATGTTCCTTACTGCGCTTTGAAGGTGCTAGTATGTGTATTTTCTTCATTTTGGAGACAGCCAGGCTAGCCTTTGGTTCCAATCCCTATGCTACATTAAGTTACGCCAACACCTGGATCTGCCTGCTCAATACTGCGATTGATGATATCGACCTTCTAATCTGACTCTCACAATTAAGTGTATTTCCCAAAATGTTGAATGATTCCTTTTAATACTTTTAGAAATTGGCCTCATTTTATTTTGTGTTACAGTGATGGCTGAACTAAAATAGACAGTTCAGGAGACTGTGGTTACACTGGGAACATTTAAGATACGTGCAAATATGGAGTGGGGCTCTGCTGAAAAAGAGCATACTATATACGATATGGCATATAATATTATTCTAATATGACTACAAAATGATTACAAAACCCAGTAACTGTACTGCATGGATCAGCATGACATCACATTTCTGCTAGGCGACATCACCAGTACACCTTGTTGTGCATAACCCTTAGTCATTTCCACTCCCACACTGCCTGCTCTTTTTCAGTTCTTCCTCCCACTACCTCTTCTGTTACCTGCGCCCGATTCGTCATCGCTTTTTTTCGTCAGAAGATCTAGAACTTTCCCCTGCTTTCTCATCCTCTCCGTTCCTGCTGAATCTCATTAAATCTTTCCGGTGACAAAACACCAACAAGCAGCTTCGTCAGCCTGAGCCCTCGAAAGTCATCAATAGGCAATTTCGGTTTCTAAATCTTGTTCCTTTCTCTCTGACTGGATATGCTACTTAGACCCTATGAGCGGCTAATAAAACCAGCCAATTCATTCGTCCGTAAAACTTCCAGACACACACAGATCACAGAAAATCAGCTGTCACACATACAGACAGGCACAAGCTTAAATCCACATGCCAATATACAGCAAGGACGAGCACACACACTCAGAGCAGATGCCGCGTCACCTCACCGGCATAGACACACAGTCCCTGGTCTGTCTCTGCCTGAATATAAATATCCTGGTGAGGCGGTGGAGGACAGAATGAGACAGAGAGAGAGAGACAGAGAGAGAGAGATGGAGAGGTTGATTTGTGAATCAGCGGCTCTTCGCTTGTAGCCGAGTCTCGGCTGCTATGGGCTGCATTAGCCTCAAATCTCAACACCCCCTCCCCACTCTCTCCCTCTTTCTGACTCCCTCCTTCCCTGCCATCCATCCACCCCCTCCCTCCCATTTCACCATCCCTCTGCTTTTCTTTTCCTCCGACCCTCTCGCTACCACTCCTGCTCTCTCTCTCTCTCTCTCTCCTCCCTGCACTACCACCCCCCCACTTCCTCCTGACTCCCCGACAATGTTCTGCAGCATCACATTTGTGTACACGTTTCTGTATGTCTGTGAAAAAAAGCAAATCAAGCTGGAAAAAGATGACATTTTTGTACACATATAAACCTGATACACCTGCGCATCCCTGAACATTGCGTATCTGTCTGCTTGAGTGCATGTGTGTGTGATATTCTTAGTGCCCAAAGGAACAGCTGGTCTCCACAGAGCAACAGTTGAAACAGGCCAGTCATTCATCCTCAAACTGTCGGGCTGCACCACAGAAAGCACTACCTAATGTTGCATTCTCACAGTGCTGGTACAGGGACTGGACACGTTCTAGCTCTCTCCGTCTGCAGCACTGCTGCACATGTCGCACCAGCCCCAAGGGGAGTCTGGGAAAGATATTCAAGAAATTGAGTAGTTGTTATGGATGGAGAACTAAATATATATTCCCAGAATACAGCTCCCTGGCACTGAATTAGTTCGATCAGTCTATTATCTTGTGTTAAAATGTGTGTAGTTAGGGTGAAAAACACAGCACAAGGTAACAGACATTATTAACTCAAAGGAACTAAAAGACACGGAGCAGAAAGCAAACCTGCCAGGACAAGAGGGATTTCATACAGCAAACAAATACAGTCAGTGTATATACTGTATATATTGTTTTTAGATATATATACTGTCTATACCCTATATGAATATAGCATTTATCGTTTTACTCCTGGCAGCGTGGAGAAGGCTTTGAAACAGCATTTAGCATGTTGGAAAATTAAATGTATGGAAAATATTAGAACGAGCATATCTGACAATTTGGTGTCTTGGCAAGAGTTCTTATGTCCTCTCATGTTCTCTGCATTTCTGGAATGCCACAGTAGCTTTCCAGGCCACCCAAACTAAAAACATGACTGCTTTGACACCAACACAGAGCCTCACGTTATAATGCATTTTATATTACTTTGCAGAGCTACAGTGCTAACCGCTGAGCCACACAGCTGCCAGACTATTGATGATTCTGTCTTTTTACTGTCCATGTTTCTAGATAGAGATTAATGTTTAAGTCTTCTTCAGCCTGCTGTGACCATTTGAGAAGTATAATTATAAACTTTCAAGGATTAGGCATCTGTAATGACTTTAAATTAGCTTTAAGACTGCCTCCTTCCATTTTAGCTGTAACTGCAATCGCACTTAATCCAACATCTAACTGATTTAAAGCCACCTTTGACTCAGTAACTGTAAGCCAGAAACATCTGTGTAACTAGAGCTGAATGTGTACTACAGGTGGTATGTGCAGCTTGTGAAACTGGATCAAAGCTTCCTGTTAAATACTGTAATGGTACACCCATTAGATCCAAGACCACTGCCTTGCCAATTCTGTTCCTCCCTAACTTGCTGACTATAGTGTGTGCAGTCTCTAATAGAGAACCTGTCAAATCCCACATGCACAAAGGAACCATGTAATGTTTTTCAAATCCTCCATAAATTGATTTTGCGATGACTTGAAGTTGTTTAACCTCCTTGAAACTAAAATAGTTGAGGGACTAGGCCAAAGCTTTGCATCCTAAAGCATATTCACACACACACAATATGTAGACAATTATATACATAATAGTGGTCCAAAATCTTACCATTGAGGACGAGTGGGGCAGCCGGTTTGACCCTCATCTGAGTGTTGACCAGGTGGGGTCGGCCTGTCTTCTTGGAGCTGCGCTGACGAGCCACCACCTTGGCTACATGAGCCGCCTCA